>JACEFZ010010520.1:0-165000 GCA_014155875.1 Cepaea nemoralis | reverse complement strand
TATTTGATGGCGTAATGCGATATTGATGTTCTGTGTCTACCAATTTGCCTTTAGCCATCCGACCGAGTCAACTTAAGATGGTGTCAGCCTCGAGATCTGATCAAACAGCATTTCAAATGAGCCTGTGACTCAACCTGGTTGACACGCTTTTGTGGCATTCATTCATTCATTCATTCATTCATTCATTCAGTAGTATGTCCTTTGCAGAACCTCGCTCCCATAACAACCTTCCGGAAAACCTCTCGATCATAAACAAGAATCCCCGCGTCCGATACACCCATCTGGAGATCATCCGCTACATCCTGCACCCATCTTCTCTTTGGCCTTCCTCTTCCTCTCTTCACAGGCATATACCCCTACATAATTGTTCTCTCCAAACTTTCGTGACGTTTTAAGTAACCAATTTGTTTTGTCGTCTATAATAGCCAACCCTCTTCTATATTCAGCTCTTGAAGTATGGATGCATTTTTTATTTTCTTTATCCGAGATATTCTTAGAACTTGTCTGTAACATTTATATTCAAAGGCATTTCTGTGCTATTTAGCTTGTTTAGTAAGTGTCCAGGTCTCACAGGCGTATGTTGCAATGGGGAAGATGCATGCTCTTAAGAATCTAATTTTTTTTTTAGTTCTATCTGTCTCTCTCCACAATTTATTCAGTTGTTTTAGTCTATGAAAAGCAATAGATATTCGCCTTTTAACTTTTTAAATTGTGTCACCATTGTTGGTAATCAACCCAAGATATTCTAAATTTCCCCCTACCTCCAATTTTTCCTCATTAACATATATTTCTTTCTCCAAAGTAGTTTTATCTGTATGAATTATCTTTATTTTTGCTAAGTTAAGATATAAGTTGTGATTTTTACTATGCAATTGGGTTCAAATTATTTATTAGGTTTTCTATACCATTCTGAGTTGTGGACAACAATACTGTATCATCAGCATACCGAATCTCTGGTATGTCATGACCACCGATATTTAGGGCATCATATTTTTCATATACCGTCTCTGACATTTCTCACTGTATTTTCGGCGTACAGGTTAAGCAAATAGGGTGGACAGCACAGTCTTGACGGATTTTGTGGTGTACAGAACTCCAATCCATAACTGAGAGCTTCAGTTTGCATTTTTCTGAGGGAGGTCGAGAACAGATTATGCTCATCATCATCATCATCATCATCATCATCATCATCATCATCATCATCATCATCATCATCATCATCATCATCATCATTATCATCATCATCAAGTGCCATGCCAGCTGGCGTAGGCTTTCATGACTCTCCACAGTTCTCGTCTTTGGTTTTCTGGACGAACTCTGCTGATTATATCCCTCAATGCCACCGTCTCAATCCATCCAGCATAATTTCTCATGGTCTGCTTCTGCCTCTCTTCCCTCGATCTTTCCAGTTGTCACGATGTTCTCCAATGCCTCTCTTCTCATCACATGACCAGAGAAAGCTGTTTGTTTCTTTCTTATCTATATCTATAAAACAGAGTGTATGTGGCTTTGTATGTTTGTATTGGATGCGTTCGATAACGGTACATCCGATTGAGATGAAATTTTCTACACGTCTTCGTTTCATTCCTGTGCAACCGACTATAATAGTTTCTTAGTGTAAAATCTTCTACTTATTTAATAACATTTACTTTTTCATTTTCATTATATAATTTCTATATAGCAGGGGGACTTCACTCTAGAAAAGTTATTTCAAGGGGCATAACTTTTAATAACATTTCTATATACTCTATAGTCATATTGTTGGACTTACTTGCACTATTGTTAAACTCTTTGTCTATAGTTATTTTCAGGCATATGAGTTATAATAAATAATGATATAATCTTTAAGGCATTTTCAAAGTTTTCATAAAAATAATGCATAATGCATAACATTGTAACCCATCTTTTTCTGCTTAAAGAACTTATCAACTGTCATGTCGGTGATTAAAAACAGTGTTCATTAAAAATAATGAATGGCGTGTGGAAGTTACTGTGCGCCAGGAGTTGGTTGTTCCTTTCTTCCGGAATACAAGTTAGGGAGAGCTATGGCTCCTAAAAGAAACAACATTGTTCCCAATGGCCATTTCCATAAGGATTGGCAGCGTATGGTCAAAACATGGTTCAACCAGCCCATGAGAAAGAAGCGGAGACACGCAGCTCGTGCCAAGAAAGCTGCGGAAATCGCACCACGACCAGTAGCCGGTCTTCTGAGACCCGTTGTTAGATGCCCTACGTTTAAATACAACACTAAAATCAGACTTGGACGTGGATTCACTTTGGATGAATTGAAGGCTGCAGGTGTCAACAAGAAAGTTGCACGCACCATTGGCATCTCTGTTGATTACCGCAGACGTAACCTGTCCATTGAGTCACTCCAGCAGAACGTTCAACGACTGAAGGAATACAAGACCAAACTGGTTGTCTTTCCACGCAAGGAGGGAAAACCTGGCAAGGGAGATGCATCACCTGAAGAATTGAAGCTGGTGAAACAGCTGACAGGACCCACTGTGCTGCCACTTGAGAGGAGGTTCAAACCTGAGAAGGCACGTGTACCTACTGAAGAGGAGCGCAACCACAACGCATTTGTTGCCCTGCGACAGGCAAGAATCAATGCCAAGCTGGTTGGGTTGAGAGAAAAGAAGAAGAAGGAAGTGGAGGAGAAGGACAAATAATTTCTCCGAAAGTTGATCAGAAATAAATTCATGTCATTGAAAAAAAAAAAAAAAAAAAAAAATACTGTGCGCCAGGAGCTGGGCGAAACCACGCCGGGTCAGATAGATAGACAGACAGACAGATAGTCGGGAACGGAAGCTTATTTGACTACTTATATGAATGAAATGACATGCTCCCCACCAGGGACTGGGTGAAGCCGGGCCGGGTCAGTCAGACAGACAGATAGACAGACAGACAGTCGGGAACGGGAGAGCTTATATGACTACGTATATGAATTAAATGAGATGCTCCCCACCAGGGACTGGGTGAAGCCGGGCCGGGACAGACAGACAGACAGATAGACAGACAAACAGATAGTCGGGAACGGGAGAGCTTATATGACTACGTATATGAATTAAATGAGATGCTCCCCACCAGGGACTGGGTGAAGCCGGGCCGGGTCAGACAGACAGATAGACAGATAGACAGACAGACAGATAGTCGGGAACGGGAGAGCTTATATGACTACTTATATGAATTAAATGAGATGCTCCCCACCAGGGACTGGGTGAAGCCGGGCCGGGTCAGCCAGACAGACAGACAAACAAGCAGACAGACAGACTGATAGATAGATATATCCCCTCCAGGGCCTGGGCGAAGCCGGGCCGGGTCAGCTAGTTGTTGTATATAATGTTTTAGTGTCATTAGCCTATTTCAGGCAATCGTTGTTAGTTACTTTGGCAATCCAAGGAATTCGCTTGCTCGCTTGTGTTCGCTGGCTGTGAACTCCAGCGTGAAGTCCTGTATGTCGGATGAATACATCCTGTTGTCCAACATCAATGTGATGTCATACCGGACTGAGGTTTGCGTGAGTATCCGTTGTTCCATGTCTGGCTTATTGGTGTGCAGACTGGTGGTTCCTCGCCATACAGGCAGATACTCTCCGACTTCGGAGGAATCATCGATCCTACTGATGTTAGCCAGGTCCCCAAAGGGACTTGTTGCCCAGGACGCACGGCGTGGACGTGTCAGCAGGTCTTGGCCAGTATAGATCCCGACCCTTGTGCCTTGGAAACACCTCTGCGTCCCAATTTGATAGATGATGTTATTTATAGGGCTGCGGAAGTTAACGATTAATTAATCGACGAATCGTTCATGTTTTTTAACGATTAATCGAAAACTTTTCTCCCATCACTTATACAAATGAACCGGATGTCGAAAAATTGTCTGACATTTTAAACATAGTGCTGCAAACACAACCGAGTTGCAAAGTTTTACTGAGTCACCATTGTGTAAGCTGCAGCAAGATGTGCCAACAAGATGAAACAGTATGTTTATTACGCTACAGAGTCTTCTACAGGTCAGAGAAGCGTTAACTGTCTACATGTCAGATGAAAAGAAGCAATACAAAGGTCAAAAACTGTCAGGTTCAGATTGGGAGAAGATTTCGAAATATGTCAAAGTTTTGGACTTATTCTGTCAGACCACGGTCCTGCTTGGCGGTCAAGATTTTGTTTCATGTAGCTGTGTATTGCCACTGCTATCATCGTTGACAAAGCATATGACTACACGATGATGATCCGGGCTACATAGCTAAATTTAAGGCAGCATGTATTAATGAGTTCAGTGAACGTGTAGCTAATATGACAAGTATTTAAATACTACAGATTGCAACAGCACTTGATCCACGCTACAAATACCTGAAGTGTTTGTCAAAAGATGCAAAAGAACGAACTTGGTCACGTATTGAACAACAAATAGCAGTTAATGTTAATGATGAGCAGATGGAGACTGCTGCAACGAATGATACTGGCATTGACAATGAAACTACATGTGAACCAAATGAAGAGAGTATTAAGCTAATTGAGTCTGAAATGGAGAAGAAAGTTGCTGAATCGGTTGACCCTTTACAAGGGTGGAAACTTAATGAACATCGATATCCAAAATTGACACTCCTTGCCAAAACCATTCTGTGCATACCGGCTACCTCAGTTCCATGTGAACGATTGTTCAGCTCTGCTGGTTATATTGTTAATAAGACGCTCTCGTCGCTTGAAGCAAATACTGTCAACATACTCGTCTATTTGCATATTTGGGTTTTAGATGACATATGAACAAGACAATCCAGTTTTATTTCGATTTTTGACAAATACGTCTATAATGTGAGTTATATGATTATAATTGTTTTACTTTAATCGAAATTAACGATTAATTAATCATTAATTTTTCAAAAGTTAACTATTACATTTAAATTAATCGGTCGCCGGGAAGGTTAACCCGGTCAACAAATGCCCGCAGAAGTCGGATGTGTCGGCCCAACGGCGCAAGAACGCAGCTCTTCTGTAAACAGGCACAACGCAGTCACATCCGAAGAAAAAAAAACATCCGCATGAACGCAGAAGAAAAAGAAGAAGAAGGAGAAGAAATTAATCGGTCGCAGCCATAGTTATTTACTTTCGGTATTCTGGTTTTTGTTTCTCTATCTAGTCTTCCATCCTGTGTGAACACTGTTCAGATACTTGTACTCCCTAACTCGTTTTAATGATTTCCATGTATATTTGCCTTTTATTGCAGTGGTATTCCTCGAATTGTCATCAATTCTATTTTTCCGATGTTAATTTTCATATCACAATTCTGACAGCAGCTGTCAAGGCAATTTATATGGTGATGAAGGTCCGCATTGTTCTCATACAGTAAACTCTGGTCGTTTGCAAACACCAGCTCATTTAAACTCTCTGATTGTGAGACACGTAACGGCTGCAGCAGAATATGACAATCTCTCATCTCATCATGTTCCTCTTATACCTTACGGTGTCAATGTGAAGTATAAACAGCCGGAGAGTGCCCGCTTATGGGCTTCATGTAACGATATTCCCAAAGACTCTGTTATTCCTGCGTTCATCGATTACGTGGTCGGCCTCTTCCTCTGCTTCCCTCTGGTCTATACATCATTGCTTGTTATGGTATACTGTTAGTTGGTAACCTACTTGCATGGCCAAACCATTTGACTTACCGCCTTCTAATAAACCTAGCTCAGCTATAACCCCCACTTTAGTCCCGATTTCTTCAATTCTGATCTTATCTCCTCGAGATACATTGGGTATTCTTCTCAGGAATCTCATTTCTGTTTTTGTGATTTGTCTTTTCTCTTTTTCTGTCACTCTCCAGGTTTGGCACTGGTAGCATAGAGTTGGTAGGACGATTGTGTTGTAAAGTGCTTTCTTAGTAGTTACTGATACATGTTTGTTCTTTAGTATTGGTATGATAATCTTATATATAAATTGCGATCTCCGTCTGTCTGTCTGTCTGTCTGTCTGTCTGTCTGTCTGTATGTCCATATGTCCTTTATGCGCTCGCGAACGGCCCATCCGATTGAGATGAAATTTTCTACACGTCTTCCTTTTATTTCAGCGCAGCCCACTGTCATATTTTTTTAGTGTGAAATCGGCTGCTTACCCAATATTATTTCATTTTTCATTATAATTTCATATATCTCAGGGGACTTAACTCTGTAAAAGTTATTTCAAGGGGCATAACTTTTCTGTATAACTTATAGTCATATTGTGGCATCGTTTTCAAAGATGTATAAACTCTTTGTCCATAGTTATGTACCGGCATATGAGTTATAATAAATAATGATACAATCTGTAAGGCATTTTCAAAGTTTTCATAAAAATAATGCATAATGCATAACATTGTAACTCATCTTTTTTTGCTTAAAGAATGAATAAATAATAGTTACCTTATCTCTATCACGTTTGAAGATTTTATATTTCTTTACACTGTCGCCAACTCTAAGAAGACATGGAACAACTTCAGCCATTATTAAATCTACAGGCATATGCGTTATATTCCTCCTCCTCCTCTCCCCTCCTCCACCTCCTACCCTCTTCCTCTTCTCCTCTCCCTCCTCCATCCTCCTCTTCTCTCTTTCTCCTCCTCCTCCCTCCTCCTCCCTCTTCCTCCTCCCAGCTCCTACTCCTCCTTTTTCTTCTTCTTCTGCTGCTGCTGCCGCTGCTCCATTTACCCAAGTTAATTGTTGGGGAAGATGTAAAGATCTTTCAAGTGCTCTTTCTAATGCTTTTTGTAAGTTGGTCTTCGTTTATCTAAGGTTGTTCTAACTGCAACCAATAAATGATTAGACAGACAGACAGACAGACAGACAGACAGACAGACAGACAGACAGACAGATAGTCGGTAACGGGAACGGGAACTTATATGACTACTTATATGAATTAAATGAGATGCTCCCCACCAAGGTCTGGGCGATGCCGGGCCGAGTCAGACAGACAGACAGACAGAGAGACAGACAGACAGACAGACAGATAGTCGGTAACGGGAACGGGAACTTATATGACTACTTATATGAATTAAATTAGATGCTCCCCACCAAGGACTGGGCGAAGCCGGGCCGGGTCAGACAGACAGACAGACAGACAGACAGACAGACAGACAGATAGTCGGTAACGGGAACGGGAACTTATATGACTACTTATATGAATTAAATGAGATGCTCCCCACCAAGGACTGGGCGATGCCGGGCCGAGTCAGACAGACAGACAGACAGACAGACAGACAGACAGACAGTCGGTAACGGGAACGGGAACTTATATGACTACTTATATGAATTAAATGAGATGCTCCCCACCAAGGACTGGGCGAAGCCGGGCCAGGTCAGCTAGTACAAAATAAAAACAGCTTGGTATGTGTAACTCCCTGCGAAAAATTGAAAGATAATAAACACAGATACAGTGTACATACCTTACAACGAACTCCAATCCGGCAAACGTAAATCACAGGGTAAAAATATCAATGGTGATAATTAAAATATAAGATAAAATAAGTGATACTACAACACAACGAATCTACCTTTCGATGTTTATAATCTTCATAAGGAACCCAAAAAAAAAAAAAACGTAAACAGAAAAAGTGTAGGTATAGGTATAAAACGTTGCTAGGCCTTTGCACAGCCTTCGATGTTAGTGAAATCCATAACGAAGACAGTATTAACTGATTTCATTAATCCTGTACATGTAACGAGCAAGTCTCGCTAGTCTGTGCTTGTTGATTTAGTGCGTCAATCGCATATCCGTTATCGCCATCTGTTGTCTTATATTAATTTTCCACGAGAACAAATAACCCAAGATTGAAGCTAAAGCATGTGCGCATGAGAGACCCACAAACTGACGAATGCATATTTTCAAGCGGGAGAAAAGTGAACGTTTATTTCAAAGATTTAGCCAGTGCCGTGCCGGCTGGCGTGGACGATAATCTTCTTCTTCTTCTTCTTCAGCATTCCGAGCCATTGAGGTTCTTTGCTGCAAATACAATCTGTCTCCATTCGTCTCTCTGGTGGACCTTCTCTTGCCAGTCGTTGATTCCAAGTGCTTGTAGGTCTGTATGTATATTATCTCTCCACCGCCTTCTTGGTCTACCTCGGGGTCTACGGTCATTTATTTCCTGAGTGTAAGCGAGTTTTGTTTCCCTATTATCTTCCATTCTTTCTATATGCCCCAGCCATTGTAGTCTATTAGCCTTCATGATACCAGGACGATAATGCCTCTCCACAAATTACGATCTCGGACATCCTGGATCAATTTGCGTGTTGACTCTCTTCCGTGCCATGACACAAGGCTGTCAATACACTTTTCATGCTGTCTTCCTCTATGCCTCTTTGCGCAAATCTTTTCAGTTGTCACAACATGTTCCGGCTTTTGGTCTTCTCATAAAGTGGCCCCCCCCCCCCCCCCCAAAAAAAAAACACACACCAAGAAAAACAACAACAAGGACTGCCTCTTTCTGATGTTTGTGATAAGTTGTCTTTACGACTCAGCTTCCCTTAAAACATCCTGCTTGTTCTTTTTGGCTGTCCAATTAATTTTCAGCATTCTTCTATAAAACCACATCTCCAAGGCTTCCAGTGATTTTTTCGCCTGTGTACTAATTGTCTAGGACTCGCAGCCGTATGTTAAAACTGTTTCTATGTAACATGCAAGAACTCTTTTCCTGACTTTTATAGACAGTGACTTATTGCATAAAACGTTATTCATTTGATATAATACATTTTTTGCTTGTCCTATTCTGCTTTTTATGTCTGTGATGCATCTTCCATCTGATGTTATCCATGTACCTAGATATCTGAATGCCCCAAAATAACGTCCTCTACTGTAATTGCACATTTAGGCACAATATGTTTCTTTGATATCACCATAACTTCTGTCTTTCTATTATTTAAATTAAGGCCCTTTCTTTTACTTTCTACAACTGCTGTATCTGTCATTTCCTGTAGATCATTCTGACGTGTTGCTTTCAAGACGGTGTCGTCAGCATAACTTAAATTATTTATATTATGTCCACCAACCAGGATCCCTGGCATATTTTCTGTAGATCTCATTATATATTTACTGTACAACGAGAACAAATCAGGAGACAAAACACAACCTTGTCCGACGCCCTTCTTTATACACTGAAATGTTCCTACAAGGTTGTTGATTCTTATGGCTGCTGTTTGCTGCCAATATATGAGTGGTGTATTTCGGGCTAAAACCGCCCTTTTTTGTGGATCTTATATATTATTACTAATTATCGATCCCGATCCACAAAGGGCGATAACTCCCAGATCCACAAAGGGCGATAACTCTCCGGGTTTTTGAAAAAGTAGGCGTGGTCAGAGTAGGTGTTGGGAAGTGACTCATCGGAGTGGGTGTGGTCTAGTGACTCATCAGAGTAGGTATGTGTAGTGTATAACATAAAAAATACAACATGAAACACTCAAAATAACAAACGAGTCAAGTAAGGTATATCTTCTTCTTCTTCTTCTTCAGCATTCCGAGCCATTGAGGTTCTTTGCTGCAAATACAATCTGTCTCCATTCGTCTCTCTGGTGGACCTTCTCTTGCCAGTCGTTGATTCCAAGTGCTTGTAGGTCTGTATGTATATTATCTCTCCACCGCCTTCTTGGTCTACCTCGGGGTCTACGGTCATTTATTTCCTGAGTGTAAGCGAGTTTTGTTTCCCTATTATCTTCCATTCTTTCTATATGCCCCAGCCATTGTAGTCTATTAGCCTTCATGATACCAGTGATTAGCGGGGACTTAAACAAATCATAAATGTCTTTGTTACTTCTTCTTTTCCACTCTCCACTTTGTGTATCCCTAATGGGTCCAAAGATGCGTCTTAAAATTTTGTTCTCAAAGGTTTGTAACAAGGCTTCGTCTCCTTTCGTTGTACTCCAGGTTTCAGAGCCATACAGCACAACTGGTCTGATCAGTGTTTTGTATATTGTGATTTTGGTGTTACGAGATAGCGCCTTTGATTTTAGTAGATGTTGTAGTGCATAGTATATCTTATTTCCAGAGTTGATTCTAGTTTGTATTTCTTCCCTTATGATGTTGGAGCAGTTGAAGATTGTACCCAGGTATTTGTATGTTTCCGTTCTTTTAATGGTCATATTATCTATTTGTATGTGGCCAGAGTTTTTAGCCATTCCGTCTCTTGAAATTACCATATATTCTGTCTTATCTTGGTTGATAACCAGCCCCATCTGTTGGGCTTTTTCCTTTAAGTGAGTCAATATTTCTAATGTCTTTTGTTCACTTTGCCCTATAATATCTATATCATCTGCATAACCAAGCAGCTATAAGTAAGGTATATAACGTTTTTTTTATTAAACTATGTATAGACAAAGTTAAAAAGTTTGTTTTTCTTTTTTGGTCGGCAAAATGTGGGAAAATCTCCAGCGGGTGTGGCGGTGGTCGGTTCATAACAGACGGGGAGGGGTGCATACGGAAAAGTCATTAAGTAACGGGTTGTAAAAACATTGGTGAGTAGTATGTTAAAATATTTTGAACTGTTAGCGCATTGGTGGTGTACATTAGTACGAATAAAAGGAATAGGTGCGGTGGGGATAGTAGTGGGTATGGGTTAGTGAAATTAGTTGATAAGGGTGGTTATTAGTGCTATGTAGATGTTCATAATAGCTTTTTCACTAACATCACACGTGTTACAAATGAAACCTTAAAAAGTAAACTAGTCGGTTGCAATGGATATGGTGTAGTGTCATTCGGTGGTAAGGGGTGGGTACCAGGTATTAGTGGTCAACAGATGGTCAAGTAGGGTCAAGTGGTCAAGTGAGGACATTTTAGGGAAAAGTATGTAATGATATGGTGATGATTAAAGGGTGGTAAATTAGTGGTCTAGCAGTGGTCAAGCGAGGAAATTTTTAGGGGAAAGTGGTTGTAATGATATGGTGATGATTAAAGGGTGGTAAATTAGTGGTCAAGCAATGGTCAAGTAGTGGTCAAGTAGTGGCCAAGTAGCGGTCAAGTAGTGGTTAAGTGGTCGAGTGACCACTTAAATTGTAGGGGAAAGTACGTGTAGTGAACCTGTGTTTGTTAAAGTGATCGATGACGTGGTCAAGTAGTGGTAAATGGTCAAGTGACTACTTAAATTGTCTGTGAAAGTAGGTATAGTGACATTGTGATGATCAAGAGGTGGTCAAGTGGTGTTCAAATAGTGGTCAAGTAGTGGTCAAGTAGTGGTCAAGTAGTCGAATGACCACTTAAATTGTAGGGTATGGTACGTGTAGTGAAACGGTGATGGTAAAATAAGTAATGACATGGTCAAATAGTGGTCAAGTAGTGGTCAAATATTGGTCAAGTGGTCGAATGATCACTTAAATTGTAGGGTATGGTACGTGTAGTGACATGATGATGGTTAAAGTGATCGATGACATGATCAAGACGTTATGCTGGCTGCTAAGTTCAGAAAGTAGTGTCCTTAGTATTGGTAATTTCCCCACCACGAGCGCCTCGAGCACTGATTTTGCATTGATGAATAGCACCTAGTGGTACAGGTGACACACATGGACAATAGTTACATCCGGTCAAAGATGGCGTCGCACCCTATCACACATGGGTTATTGCTACATCCAGACTACGTCTCATTCGCTTAAACTGGTCAAATATGGCGTCACAGCCGGTCACATGTGTAATGGTACAGCCGAGACAAGGGCTCATTGGCGAAAACCAGTCAAAGAATTCCCTGCTTCCGATCACATGTATAAGGGTACAGCCACTACACGTGGCTAATGACTCAACCGGTCAAAGATGGCGATGCATCCAGTGACACGCATAACGATACACGTGGAACACGTGGCTAATAACCCAATCGTTCAAAGACGGTGTCGCATCCCGTCACAGGGGTAATGGCACACCCGAGACACGTGGTTAAGAGGGAAACTATAGAAAAAGGGTGTCCTATCGGTTGTCGAGTCAGGGAACCTAACGTATGATGATCACTGTTTATAGGAGTGAATACACTGCATCATCAACACTGCATCCGAAGGGTAAAATGGTCACTCTTCTCTCTTTTTTCTATATCCGTGTAGTCCTAGTGTTACCGGGTTACACCAAAGGACACCCGGGCATCAACACAACATAAACTGGTCTCGAAAACCCCATACGCGCGTGTAAACAACTAATCACAGTTTTCCGACTAAGCCTTTCTCATACTCATAGTACAGAGATGTGATCACCGATGCTAGTCGGGGAAGTCGTATTTGTACGTAACAAATATCGGGTCATACAACGACGAGTGGGTAGTGGATGTTAACAGATGCACACACCACACAACAAACTGCCCCGACTCAACCTTAGGCAATGCACGTAACATGACAGGTCACATGTCCGCCGTCATAACCAGCGACGTTATCACGTAGCAAATTAGACATCCACACTTTCATTTCCTTTCTATGTGTCCATAGTGTCTTTACATCTTTCTCCAGAAAGCCATTTCCAAGACCAATATATGTTTTTTTCAGTGTACCTGCACAGTGCCACACTTCATAACCAGACAAAAGTACACCTTCTATGTACCACTTCAGCCGTCAAATAAGAAAATATGTTAGACAAAATATTAAAATTATTGATCAAATACAGAAATATCTCGTCCAAACTTATAAAAACTAGGAACATTTGTTAAACTATTGGGAAAAATATCAAGCAAGTAGGAAAGTTTGTTAGTCAAATAGAAAAAAAAATATCGACCACGTAACGATATATCTTGTCCACACTTATTGTGCTGTTATTTCCTCGAGAGGAGATTGGAATCAACATGCACATCTTTAACCTGATTATCTGTTGGGATTTGTTACTGACTTTTTGTCTACACTCCTCTCTTCTGTCTTATCATCCATATATCCCTTTCTTTCACTCTCTCTCTAGTTTTCCCTCAACACATACTCCGACAACAGTTCTTTTTAACATTAAATAAAAGATTTATTTATAAAACTATGTCTTGTGTATGGATGGGTATTGTCTGTGTAATTGCTAGTGTTCTTCTGGTGTGGCTGCTAGATAAGATGTAGATAGATAGTCTTCGTGTCTTTCTCTCGTCTCTTCTCTCGGCTAAAGTACAGGACGATATATAGACACCACAGAACGATCTCACCCTGACGGCTCCGTCTGCTTGAGTCTGTAGATAAATCCGTTCTTTGTAATGAAAATGTTCACCACTGTATCAATGTACTTAACTCGCTCACTATTTGCTGTCCGCTAAAAATGAATGTTCGTTGTTTTCGTATAGCGTTCTTTAATCCATTCTGGAACAACACATCGAGATTCTAAAATGTTCTATTAGTGTTCTGTAAAAGTTCTACACTCGATATTTTGTAATTGATATATGCTCTTGGTACGCACTTTGCTACTCTATGAGATTGAGTCATTTGAGCTTTTCCATTAGCTCATCTGATCTTTATTATTCTTTCTCTGTCGTCCTTAATTCTTCCGGTGAGACTTCTATTCTTTCTTTTTTCCTGCACAAGTGTCGTGCTTTATTACTTCAAAGGGCTTTCTTGTGGGTTATCAACACTGAGTGATCTGGACCACAGCCATCTGTATTCTCTTATTTGATACGTCTCGCACTGGTATGGAAACCTGGTTGAGATACATTTTATTAGTGAGATCTGTGTCTGCTTCCTCTTCTCCCCTATGTGAGTGTCTTTTCCTCCAGCCGAAATGAAAAGGCTTCCGAAAAAACCCACTCTGACATAGGATAGAAGATTCACCCAACATCTATACTATTCCTACTAATAGAAACAATGTTAAATGCACTTCACTAATATCTATTCCTATTCTAAAACTATACTATAATATACCTTATTTAGGCATCTATGTTCCTTTATAGAATTAATGTAAATCCACGAATCGAAATTTATCCGCATCCAAGCACTTTATCCCATTATAAGGGAGGATATTTCTTTTCATTACAGGACACATAATTCTATCTTCTCGTCCAGTTGGGAATACACACACTAAACTGACAAAGAAAGTGGCTACTCTTTATAGGTCAGTCTATGTCGCATAATCCTTGACATTGCTGGACAAAGCAAATTCAGACTTCATTATCCCTTGTCAGTGGAAAATTTCTGATCTCGAACTTTTCCGTTGTTTAATACAACCAAACCGCATTCTGCTGTCCAGTCCTACCTCCAGAACGCAATAGGCTGGTCCATGATACTGTCTGTCTTTGTAGCACCCCAATTTTTCCACTATACAGGTCACCTGTGTTGTAGTCGACTCTCCCGCCTTGACCTACATACCCATGCGCTGGTCAATCCGTTGTGTTTTATCCTTCTGTTTCATTAACCCTTCTACTCCCTGGGTATTCGCTGCATACAGTCGTCGATCTGGGAATCACTAACATTCAGCATTTCACGACACTTATGAAAAGTAGGGAAATGTGTTAGTCAAATGAGAAAAAAGATTGACCAAGTAACGAAATATCCCCACCAAACTTATGAAAAGTACGAAACTTTGTTAAGCAAGTATGAAAATGTATCGACCAAACAGAGAAATATATCACCCAAACTTATAAAAAGTAGAACATATGTTAACAAACTGGAAAATATCTTGGCCAAATAGGAAAATTTGTTAGCTAAATGGGGAAAATATTGTCCAAGTAACGAAATACATCGTTCAAACCCTACGAAAAGTAGGAAACTTTGCTAATTAAATGTGAAAATTTTGGCCAAATTTCAACCAAACTTATAAATATTTCAACTAAACTTATAAAAAAGTAGGAACATTTGTCAACCAAATGGGAAAAAGGTCAGCCAAATACATAAATATTGCAACCAAACTTATAAAAAGAAGGAAAAGATTGACCAAGTAACGAAATATCTCGTCGAAACGTATAAAAAAGTAGGAACCTTTGTTAACCAAATGTGAAAAAACAAAACAAATATTGATCAAGTAAAGAAATAACTCCTCCAAATTTATGAAAAGTACGAAACCTTGGTACCCAAATGCGACAAATGTAGGTCAAATACTGAAATATCTCGTCCAAACTTATGAAAGGTAGAAAATTGTCTTAACCAACTGGGGAAAATATTGCTCAAACTAAGAAACATGTCGACCGAAGTAGGAAATTACGTGAACCAAAGTAATAAAATTGTTGGCCAAATAGGAAAAAGTATCGGTCAAACTTATAGATGTCTCGTTTAAACTTATAACATGTATGAAAATTTGTTAGACAAAGGTGAAAAATATTAGCCAAGTAATGAAATATCGCATCCGGACTTATAATAAGTAAGAAAAGATGCTAGTAACATCAAGAAATATGTCGACCGAAGTAATGCAATAGGCAAAACGATGGACAAACTTATAAATATGTCGACCGTTATAAGAAAATGTTACCCATATTAGGAAAAATATTGGCCAGCGTATGAAATATCTCGACCAAACTTACAAAGAGTAGGAAAACATGTCGACCAAAGTAAGAAAATTGGTTAGCCAAAGAGGAAAAATAGTGGCCCAGTACAGAAATATCACATCCAAATTTTATAAAATGTATGAAAATGTGTTAGCCAACGGTGAAAACTAATGACCAATAAAGACATTTCTTGTCCAAACTCATAAAAATTAGACAAACTTGTTAACTAAATGTGAAAATTATCGGTCAAACTTATAAATATCTCCACCAAACTTATAAAAAGTAGGAAAATTTGTTAGCCAAATGTAAAATTTTTGACTAAGTAAAGAAATATCTCATCCAAACTGATAAAAATGTCGACTGATATAAGAAAATAGGGTACCCAACGTAGGAAAAGGAAAAATAACGGCCGAGTTACGAAATAGCTCAACCAAACTTACAAAACTTAGAAAAATATGTCGACCTAAGCAGGAAAATGTGTTAGCCAACGGTGAAAAATAGTGGCCATGTAAAGAAATAGTGCATCCAAACTTATAAAATGTAGGAATTTTTTTTAGCCAAATTGACAAAACTGTTAAATAAACTTATAAATATCTGGTCCAAACTTATGAAAAGTAGGAAACTTTATTAACCAAAGGTGAAAAATATTGTCCAAGTAAAGACATGTTTCAACCAAACTTATAAATATATAATCCAATCTTATAAAAAAGTAGAAAAATTTGTTAGTCAAATGGGAAAAATGTTGGCCAAATACAGAAATAGCTCGACCAATCTTATAAAACACTAGGAAAAAATATTAACCAACACAAATAAAATGTTGACCAAAGTTATAAATCCAAACTTATGAAAAGTAGGAAACTTTGTTAACCAAATATGAAAAAATATTGACCAAGTACAGACATATTTCAATCAAACTTGTAAACTTGTCGTCCAAAGTGATAAAAACTAGGAAAATCTGTCAGCCAAACTAAGAAATAGCTATGGAAAAGTAAGTCCACAAAACTAAGACAAATGTGTTACCAAAATTAGGAAAAAAAGGTAACTTCTGTAGTTATGGCAAACGTGTCTTGAACTTTTATCTGAAAAGACATTTCACAATACATAACCATCAACGTCAGCACTTTCCCGATTTTACAGTACCGAAAGCTCTAACTTAACATTCCAGTGTATCTGGTAAAGAAGCACTTATACAGACCAATCACTCATCTCTCCACACCCTTGGTTTTTTTCCTTTCTAACACAACGTATCTCTGTCTTTCATAGATAGCTTCAAAACTTTTCCATGTCACACCACTAAGAACGCCAAACCTTCGTTGTGCATGAGGTCTAATGAAACAGAAATAACAACATTTATGGCTATGCAATCTGTGATCCACAGGGGATAGTTTCGATATCATCTGAGTATTCGTCACCAAAGAACCATTTCCCAAGGCTGATGTCTTCAACTTTCTATACCACAATGTTTGCTACACTAACCTTCCAATTGTTCCAGCTTTCAACAATACAAAAGGTGTTCTCCAAGGCTAGCTAACATAACATTTCTTACTTTGTCCACCTATTTCACACGTCATTTCACAACTGCAATAGCGGCAAGTCTACATACATCCAAGTGGCTGTTATGAAGTCGACCGTTCTTAAAACCACATCTGCCTTATTGAGCCCTTGAATATCCTCTACCACATCTTCTAACAGACTTTCAACGTTTCATAACAAATAACATTAATATTATCTTTGATTATAGAACAACCGATTTTCTGCTGACTAGGCAGATTTTCCACCATAATGGAGATAAATCATCTGTCCCCCTAATCTACTAGGCGCTATTCTAGACAACGAATACGGTCATAGACCAGCACCCCTAGGAAGAACCTGAAAAAACAACAGAGATTGGGTTCCTGAGACGAATTAGTTGCATTCCTTGGACACCATAGTAACTAACGATGATCGCCTAAAAGAGCCTAAGGAGAATAGACCATTATATACATCAAACACAACAAAATCTTTCTTACTAACCGTAACTATACATCATTTAACCCTAACCCTAACCTAACCTCTAACCATAACCCTAATCCTAACTATACAACAAACTGTTTTTAAGAGACATAGATACAAACCAGTGTTAGTAGTGGAAAAAGTTAAATTTGTGTGACTACATTTTAATTAAAATTTAAAAATTATAAATCGCAATTTTATTGCGCAAGATGTAAGCTCGATGCACGTTCTATACCTACCCTTTTTGCCTACACCTAGCCTATACCTGTATAATACGTGAAGCGCGTAATAAAATTGCGATTTATGATTTTTAAATTTCACTTGACCACCGCTTGACCACTGCTAGACCACTAATTTACCACCCTTTAATCATCACCATATCATTACAAACACTTTTCCCTAAAATGTCCTCACTTGAACACCACTTGACCACTGCTTGACCACTGGTTGACCACTAATTTACCACCCTTTAATCATCACCATATCATTAAAACCATTTTCACCTAAAATTTTCCTCACTTGACCACTGCTTGACCACTAATTTACCACCCTTTAATCATCACCATATCATTACAACCACTTTTCCCTAAAATGTCCTCACTTGACCCTACTTGACCATCTGTTGACCACTAATACCTGGTACCCACCCCTTACCACCGCATTTCTGCATAAGGCAAAAAGCGGTCAACTCTGGGACATAGCCATCTGCCATCGCTCCGAACATGCAGTCACATTCCAAAAAACCTCGGGCAGATTCAAAAGCATTTCACACGAAACTCACAGCTCACAGTGTCGCGCCACGCACTCACTCAGTAGCAGGGCGACGGAACCATCAAGCCTCCTTAGTCGCCTCTTACGACATGCGTGG
Source organism: Cepaea nemoralis (assembly GCA_014155875.1). Taxonomy (NCBI): domain Eukaryota; kingdom Metazoa; phylum Mollusca; class Gastropoda; order Stylommatophora; family Helicidae; genus Cepaea; species Cepaea nemoralis. The sequence goes on along the minus strand of JACEFZ010010520.1, from coordinate 146,777 downwards.
TAGGCTGCAGTGTTGCTATTCTTTGCTTTCCCTTATGGGCCCCGGCAACACACTGGAAGCATAAGTACAAATCATTTAACTGAATAACCGCACTACTAGCAATTTTTTTCTTGATTTAAAAATTTGGTTTTCTTACTTATGAAACCATCACATTTGGATACAACTTGGCAAGACGAATTCAACGGTATCTCAGTGAAGACTGCGTGTCAATTCTAAGCAGAGATATTAATATTTTAGTGTCGTGACCTACAGCAATGAAGTGCATATGAGTCTGAGCAAATAAGCAGTTCTGCTCACGACATAGTAACACTGGGAACTAATAATATTAAAGTTAGCCTTCTATTGCTGTATCTTGTTTATGTTTAAATACAATGTTAAACGAACCACATAGCTACCATATACCGTTGCGTCCGGGGTGGTGAGGTCTAACTTGACAGTTATCTATGTTTCTAGAGAACGTGCCGTGACCTCATTCATTCATTCATTCAGTAGTATGCCCTTTGCAGAATCTCGGTCCAAAACAACCTTCTGGAAAATCTCTCGACGAAACTGCCAAATAAATCATAAGCAAGATGTCCCGCGTCCGATTACACCCATCTGGAGATCATCCGCTAGATCCTGAATCCATCTTCTCTTTGGTCTTCCTCTTCCATTTTTCCCAGGCATACACCCCTCCAGTAGGCTATTGTTCTCTCCAAACTTTCGTGACGTTTTAAAAAAAAAAATAAATTAAATTCGCATATTCTTTACAGGACATCGCTGTCAACAGCAGCATCTTTCAGCTGTCTGTTGATTTCTTGGCAAGATTACGCTCAGTAGTTTGCTATTGCTTTCTGAGCGGCCGGCTCAGTTATCCCGCAAGTCACCAGCGGGGGTCGAACCGCCTCCAGCTCTCGCCCGCTACGAGACTGCGTGATAAACGGGATTACGGAGAAAGTGTTGTAACCCCTCGGCCAGAGAGACCGATATCGTCTTTAATAGCCAACCTTCTTCAATATTCAGCTCTTGAAGTATGGATGCATTGGTTCTTTTCTTTATCCAAGATATTCTTAGAACTCGTCTATAACATTTATATTCAGAGACATTTATACGCTATTCAGCTTGTTTAGTAAGCATCCAGGTCTCACTGGCGTATGTTGCAATGGGAAAGATTCATGCTCTTAAAAATCACATTTTTGTAGTTCTATCTGTCCCTCTCCACAATGTATTCAGTTGTTTTAGTCGTTGAAGAGCAATAGATATTCGTCTTATAACTTCGTTAATTGTGTCACCATTGTTAGTTATCAATGACCCAAGATATTCGAAATTGTTCACCACCTCCAATTTTTCTTCATTGACTTCCTCCATAGTAGTTTTATCAGTATGCATTATCTTTGTTGGGAGTTTCTGTGGCGAAGTGGTCAAGCCATTTGACTCAGACTCAGAAGGTTATAGGTTCGGTTCACGAGTGAAAATTTTTCGTAGACTCCCGTGGGTCGTCGCTAGAGCTACGGAGTTCGTGCTTTGTGCGCTGCGCTGCGGAAAGAGACTGAGCCATATGGGATAAAAACCCGAAGCAATGAAGTCGACCCTGTCGACTTTTAAGCGACATTTTATTATCTTTGTTTTGGCTATTTTAAGATATAAGTTGTGGTGTTTACTATTCAATTGGGTTGAGGTTATTAGGTTTTCTATGCCATTCTGTCTTGTGGATAGCAATACTGTATGATCAGTATATCGAGTCTCTGGTATGTCCTAATTTTCTTTCTCTCGCATATCCCATTTACAGGACATAGCTGTCAGCGCCAGCATTTTACCGCTGTTGTTGATTTAAAAAATAGCCGCAAATTAATTAATATTCGAATAACGAAAACACAAACCATAGAATGTACGATGTATTGCCTGGCATATTTCGCTGCATCTCGTCAGGTACATTTTGCAGATGTCAGACAACGCAGAGTAAAATAACTAGATACATCGTTCAAGCTGAAATATACACATGTTCGCACAATAATATCAATTGTTTACCATGGTAATTTTAAATTAACTACCATGTTTTTCTGTTTGCACAGAATTAACCTATGCAAATGAATCATTAGGGCTTATGCAAACCACGCATCCGGTTAATTCCACCCACTGATAGTTGCTCAAAGACGTTTTCAGCCGTACAAGGATACAGATAAGTAACTTTAATATTTTCATGTAGTGATTTTCGTGTAGTGTGTCGGTTTATGTTTGTTTGTTCTGTGCTGACGAAGGCTTTGGCCGAAACGTCCATTTTGTTACTTGTAACCGTGTTCTAGTGCTTGCTTGCTTGCGTTGGCTGGCTGTGAACTCCAGCGTGAAGTCCTGTATGTCGGATGAAGATATCCTGTTGTCCAACATCAGTGTGATGTCAGACCGGACTGAGATTTGCGTGAGTATCCGTTGTCCCATGTCTGGCTTATTGGTGTGCAGACTGGTGGTTCCTCGCCGTGCAGGCAGATACTCTCCGACTTCGGAAGAATCAGCGATCCTACTACGTTAGCCAAGACCCCGAAGGGACCTAGTGCCCAGGACGCACAACTAGGGCGTGTTAGTAGGTCTTGGCCAGTATAAAACCCTGGAAACACCTCTGCGTCCCATACTGTTCTAGTAAAGCACACAATTTACGTTCCGTTTTTTGGTGATTCATTTATTGGAAGATAAAGAAGGAAGACTTCCATGTGATGTGGTCGGACTTGGGCAACACGTACCGCTCAGTCCCCCACCAGATGTTGTGGCATGCCCTCAAGATATATCACGTGTCTGAGGAAATAAGTAACGATTCTCATACAATACTTCTCGGGCTTCTCTCTCCGCTCTCTACCACGACCTTCACGACTAGATGAATCGAACTGCAGATGGGTATTGCAATGGAATGTACAATTTCACTGACATTATTCGTCATGGCCATGCAGGTGATCCTACATACGGCATCCGGCTGACGCACACGGACTGAGACTCAGCGAGGAACGAAACATGCTGCCACTGAAGGCCTTCATGGACGACACGACGATCCTGAACCGAAAGAGAGCGATGCCAGCAGCATCCTACTCGGGCTAGATGAACCGATTCGCTTGTGGAGGATGAGCTTAAACCGAAGAAATCAAGAAGCCTGCTGATCGTGAAGGGCAGAGTGGCGGCAAGGCGGTTCAGGGTTGCCGGCCAGGCGATTCCCACTGTGATAGAGGAACCCGTAAAGAGTGTTGGTCGTGTGTACGATGTCACCAGTAGTAATGTCTGCACGTTACGACCTCCATAATCAGGATTCAATCCATAATAATCCTGCTTCTTTGCTTCATGTGACGTACGTGCGTGACGTCAGAAAGGCAATCCTGAATTTTCATATCTCGCACTCAAAGAGAAGATAATCACTTCCGGTGTTTCAGTAGCAAATGGAACTAAGTAGGTTTTCTTTACCAAGGGGATATAATTATTACCGATTGTAGGTACTAAGGGGGAAATAATTATTGCCTAGTGTCGTTACTAAAAGAAGATACATTGTGGTGTTGTTAGTTTATTAAGGGGACAATACTGATCGACACTAAGCATACCAGGTTTTGCAAAAAATGTTGCGTTGACTTCCCTCTCTAAGGGGGGATAATTAAATTCTGGTTTTCGTTAGTAAGGGGAGCTTGCTTGCTTGTGTTCGTTGGCTTGAGCTCCAACGCGAAGTCCTGTATGTCGGATGAAGGCATCCTGTTGTCCAACATCAGTGTGATGTCATACAGGACCTTAGGTTTGCGTGAGTATCCGTTGTCGCATGTCTGGCTTATTGGTATGCAGACTGGTGGATCTTCGCCGTACAGGCAGACACTCTCCGATTTCGGAGGAATCTGCGATCCTAGTGACTTCAGCCAGGACCCCGAAGGGACCTGTTGCCCAGGACGCTCGACGAGGACGCGTCAATAGGTCTTGGCCAGTATATAACCCGGCCCTGGTGCCTTGGAAACACATCTGCGTCCCACTAAGGGGAGCTAAAATTGTAATGTATTTTGCATGTCTATGAGGGCATCTGCTTATGCATTACGTTGTCTATATGGGTGTCTGCACTAGCGTGGCGTTGGCTATGTGAGCGTCTGCAATTTGGGCGAGTGTCGAATAACCATCATTAGGTTACAAATCTTCAAATGAAAACCGTAAAAACTTTTTTGTTTTGATTATTTTGTAAAAAACAAAAACAAAAGACAAACAAACAAGCCCAAAAGAAGTTGGTTGTCAGGGTCTATAGTGGGTAAGGCTTAATGTCTGAAACACTATCATTATACGGGTTACATATCTTCAAATGAAAACCGTAAGAAGTTAAAACATTATTATTGTTATTATTGGTTCTAGTGGATGGGACTTGAACACTATCATCAAACGTGTGACGCTGTGAGCTTTGCATTTTGTGTGAAATGCTTTTAAATCTCCCCGAGTTTGTGGAGCGTGAACTGCTTGTTTAGAGCAATGGCAGCTGCCTATGTCCCAGACCTGACCGATTTTTGTGCCTTATGCAGAAATGTGTGGCTGCTGGTCTTCTGGTTGACTGCTGCTTCCTTTGACAATGAATTATGTTTCGTGGAGGACTGTTGTTGTTGTTTTTTCATTCTGGAGATGGCATTATTTTGTTTTGTTGCGTGAACTACATTTCGGAAAAAAATCGTGGCTGGCTAGAAAACATCTAGAAACGGAACAACAACTAGAAATATCGAGACTTTGTAGGCTAATGTTTGGTTAGGATAGTGACTGCTGCTGCCATCAAGGATGAACTGCATGTTTTGTAGTGGACTAGTGTGTTGGCATTCTGGTGACGGCATTATGTACAGTGAACGTTTTTACATATGTCCAAGGTTGTTTTGTTGCGTGAACTCCATTTCGGAGATAAAATGGCGTGGCTGGCTAGAAAACATCTAAAAACGGAACACCAACATCTAGAAACGGAACACCAACATCTAGAAACATAGAGACTTTGTAGATGAACATCTGGTTGGGAAAGTGTCTGCCACTTCCATCAAGGATGAACGGTATGTTTCGTGGAGGACTTTTGTAGTGACATTCTGGTGGCGGCATTATGCACAGTGTGCCTGAGCAGGCTGTTGTTTGTCGAGACTCCTGTCTTTTCCACTTTTCACAAGGGGCAGTAAGGAACATGTTATGTGATATTCACTGGCACAGGAACGGAGCATAACGAGGACGACCCGTTGCTGTAATGTTGGAACCGCGACTGAACTGAACTGAACAACATACGTGTTACAGAACTTCAAATGAAAACCGTAATAAAGTAAACAATTAAAAATGGAGGTTAATATTGGTTGCAGATTTTAGGGGCTTAAATACTGTCATCATTTGGGTTACAGGTCTTTAAAGAAAAACCGTAATAAGTAAAAAAAAAAAAAAAAATTAAAGATGGTGGTTATTATTGGTTGTAGTGTATCATGTGTGGTGGAGTGGCTATGGAGTGGGTGTAGGAAGGTTTTCTTTGCTAATGAGGTGGTCGGGCTTAGTGGCTAAAGAGTGGGTGTAGGATGGTCTTTTTCCTTGTTAAGGGAGTTTTCGAACTGAGTGGCTATAGAGTCAATGTAGGGCGGGTGTTCCTTGTTAAGAGGGTTGTCGGGCCGAGTTGCTATTGCCTGGGTTTAGGAAGGTTTTTCTTTGTTAAGGGGGTGGCCGGGTGGAGTGGCTATGGAGAGAGTGTAGGACAGCTTATTCTCGTTTCTATGTCCGCTTGGTGCACCGCTTGGTGCACCGTTTGGTTGCCGTGTAACAACAGCCAGTCTCTATCTCTATCTTCCTCTGGTTTGTTATACGTCGATGTACAGTTGTTTATGCAGCGAGGCGCCGTAGTTTGGGGTGACAGGTTTGAATTTATGTCGCTATATAGTACTTTCAGTCTTCGTCAGTAAGGGACGGGGCTATGTAGCGGAAATATTGATTATATTTTTGTTAATTAGTTGTGATGGTGTCACTGGTGGGGGTGCTATTAAACTTGCCGTTATGGGGAGAAGTGGAATGTAGACAAGACTTTAATCATATTTCTATCCGCGTGGTCTTTTAAATTGAATCGGCCGCCCAGTGACAGCTCGGGCTGAGTGTCGTAGTAGAATTAATTGTAGTATTAATCTGAGAAAGTTGACCTTCCACATTGTTGTTTACTTGTGATGGTTTTATATTTTCCGGTTGTATTCAAGCTTCTCCAAACGTTGTTTACCTGTGATAGTATTATATCTACCCTTTTTAGTGGGGGAGTGCTGGTGTAATAGTCTCCCGGCGTGTATAGTACATATATCCGTCTGAGTCTTGAATGTTATCTCTGAGTAACAAGACAGTGAGAATATTTTACATGTTAGCTGAGCTGTAGTCAGACACAGTGTTTTCATCAGTCTGTCTATTCTTAAACACTTTGTTTCTTATGTCTTTCTAAATTGATAAATATTAAGAAACATTCACTCACAATAACGTTGTGCCTGACAGGTATGAAGCGGGAAAATTCCACTGTAGAACAGCTTTTTGTTTGTTTGGTTTTGTGTTTAGGTTATAAGTCATCAATCATCATCCTAATCCTGTGACTTGTCACTTGTATACCTTGCCTCCGTAAGTCTTTTGAAAGACCTCTCTGTCATACTTCGGATGCCCTGTCTCTGGTGCTGTAAAGTGTAAACTATCCAATACATCTTGAAGCCATCTACATTTTGAACTTCCTCTCTTTTACTTCCAAAATACACCGCCCTGCATAATTATCTTTTCTAGACATTCATGTCTTGCACGACCAGTGTAGATCATTTTCCAATATTATGTTTGTCGTAACTTAATCACTAAGTTTCGTAAATACTGAGCTCTTGTTGAATAGATCTATGTGTCCTCTTATTTTATCAAATGAATTTAGAATACTCAATACTTAAAGATAACATTACATATGTGCATTTCATGTGAATTATTAAAGACCATATTTCATGCTGTTATGGTGTATGTATTGACCTATTGTCATGCATTGTTTGATGTGAGTTTCGTCTGTATGTCTGTTGTATTCTTTACAGTTTTGTCAGAATCTGAACCTATATTCTTGTAGATCACATCAAACTTTCGCCTCACATTTATTGTCACCAACGGGTATTATATCTCACTGAGTGGGGCAGTTGATGATAAGTTAACAACATCACATCTTTTCGCATAGTCAATACCACACAAGGAGAGAATACATCTAATTTCTCTAAGCAGTTTATGGTTTTAATTTGTGTCTTGCAGGACTTGGACATTGGTTGTTGTTTTTTTGTGTCAGTGCATGGTATTCTTTGTATTTCCCTCACAAAACACATATCCGCAACCATTGGATGTGTTTTTCAACTAGTCTTGTAATTGTCTACGCTTCATATCCTTACAAAAGTACTTCAACACTCGTTTTCTAATTGTACTTGACATCTTTTTATTAGTCAAAATGTATTCCAGTTTGCAAAAGATTACCGTCACCATAACGATCCTTGTTCTAATCTCTTCAAGGCATTTATCATCAGCTGTTATGACTGTGCCGATTTAATTGTACTTTATTGTAGACTAGTGTGTTGGCATTCTGGTGACGGCATTATGTACAGTGAAAGTTTTTACATATGTCCAAGGTTGTTTTGTTGCGTGAACTCCATTTCGGAGATAAAATGGCGTGGCTGGCTAGAAAACATCTAAAAACGGAACACCAACATCTAGAAACGGAACACCAACATCTAGAAACATAGAGACTTTGTAGATGAACATCTGGTTGGGAAAGTGTCTGCCACTTCCATCAAGGATGAACGGTATGTTTCGTGGATGACTTTTGTAGTGACATTCTGGTGGCGGCATTATGCACAGTGTACCTGAGCAGGCTGTTGTTTGTCGAGACTCCTGTCTTTTCCACTTTTCACAAGGGGCAGTAAGGAACATTTTATGTGCTATTCACTGGCACAGGAACGGAGCATAACGAGGACGACCCGTTGCTGTAATGTTGGAACCACGACTGAACTGAACTGAACAACATATGTGTTACAGATCTTCAAACGAAAACCGTAATAAAGTAAACAATTAAAGATGGAGGTTAATATTGGTTGCAGATTTTAGGGGCTTAAACACTGTCATCATTTGGGTTACAGGTCTTTAAAGAAAAATCGTAATAAGTAAAAAAAAAAAAAATAAATAAAAATGGTGGTTATTATTGGTTGTAGTGTATCATGTGTGGCGGAGTGTCTATGGAGTGGGTGTAGGAAGGTTTTCTTTGCTAATGAGGTGGTCGGTCTTAGTGGCTAAGGAGTGGGTGTAGGATGGTCTTTTTCCTTGTTAAGGGGGTTTTCGAACTGAGTGGCTATAGAGTCAATGTAGGGCGGGTGTTCCTTGTTAAGAGGGTTGTAGGGCCGAGTTGCTATTGCCTGGGTTTAGGGAGGTTTTTCTTTGTTAAGGAGGTGGCCGGGTGGAATGGCTATGGAGAGAGTGTAGGACAGCTTATTCTCTTTTCTATGTCCGCTTGGTGCACCGTTTGGTTGCCGTGTAACTACAGCCAGTCTCTATCTCTATCTTCCTCTGGTTTGTTATACGTCGATGACAGGTGACAGGTTTGAATTTATGTCGCCATATAGTACTTTCAGTCTTCGTCAGTAAGGGACGGGGCTATGTAGCAGAAATATTGATTATATTTTTGTTAATTAGTTGTGATGGTGTCACTGGTGGGGGTGTTATTAAACTTGCCGTTATGGGGAGAAGTGGAATGTAGACAAGACTTTAAGCATATTTCTATCCGCGTGGTCTTTTAAATTAACATTGAATCGGCCACCCAGTGACAGCTCGGGCTGAGTGTCGTAGTAGTTGTATTAATTGTAGTATTAATCTTAGAAAGTTGAACTTCCACATTGTTGATGTTTACTTGTGATGGTTTTATATTTTCCGGTTGTATTCAAGCTTCTCCAAACGTTGTTTACCTGTGATAGTATTATATCTACCCTTTTTAGTGGGGGAGTGCTGGTGTAATGGTCTCCCGGTGTGTATAGTACGTATATCCGTCTGAGTCTTGAATGTTATCTCTGAGTAACAAGACAGTGAGAATATTTTACATGTTAGCTGAGCTTTAGTCAGGCACGGTGTTTTCATCAGTCTGTCTGTTCTTAAAAACTTTGTTTCTTATGTCTTTCTAAATTGATAAATATTAAGAAACATTCACTCACAATAACGTTGTGCCTGACAGGTATGAAGCGGGAAAATTCCACTGTAGAACAGCTTTTTGTTTGTTTGGTTTTGTGTTTAGGTTATAAGTCATCATCATCCTAATCCTGTGACTTGTCACTTGTATACCTTGCCTCCATAAGTCTTTTGAAAGACCTCTCTGTCATACTTCGGATGCCCTGTCTCTGGTGCTGTAAAGTGTAAACTATCCAATACATCTTGAAACCATCTACATTTTGAACTTCCTCTCTTTTACTTCCAAAATACACCGCCCATCATAATTATCTTTTCTAGACATTCATGTCTTGCACGACCAGCGTAGATCATTTTCCAATATTATGTTTGTCGTAACTTAATCACTAAGTTTCGTAAATACTGAGCTCTTGTTGAACAGATCTATGTGTCCTCTTATTTCATGAAATGAATTTAGAATACTCAATACTTAAAGACAACATTACATATGTGCATTTCATGTGAATTATTAAAGACCATATTTCATGCTGTTATGGTGTATGTATTGACCTATTGTCATGCATTGTTTGATGTGAGTTTCGTCTGTTTGTCTGTTGTATTCTTTACAGTTTTGTCAGAATCTGAACCTATATTTTTGTAGATCACATCACACTTTCGCCTCACATTTATTGTCACCAACGGGTATTATATCTCACTGAGTGGGGCAGTTGATGATAAGTTAACAACATCACATCTTTTCGCATTGACAATACCACACAAGGAGAGAATACATATAATTTCTCTAAGCAGTTTATGGTTTTAATTTGTGTCTTGCAGGACTTGGAAATTGGTTTTTTTTTTTTTTGGTGTCAGTGCATAGTATTCTTTGTATTTCCCTCACAAAACACATATCCACAACCATTGGATGTGTTTTTCAACTGGTCTTGTAATTGTCTACGCTTCATATCCTTACAAAAGTACTTCAACACTCGTTTTCTAATTGTACTTGACATTTTTTTATTAGTCAAAATGTATTCCAGTTTGCAAAAGATTACCATCACCATAAAGATCCTTGTTCTAATCTCTTCAAGGCATTTATCATCAGCTGTTATGACTGTGCCGATTTAATTGTACTGCTTATGTTGTTTAAGAATACTCCAATTTACTTGTATATTATATTATGATATTTCTGTCTACTTAATGACGACCATAATTTGTGTCTTCTTCTGTCAGTTTAATTCTAACCCTAGTTTCACTGTGTATAACAAAAGCAGCCAATATAGAATACAGGTACTGCTCATTGTCTGCCATAAATTCTGTTTAATCCGCATATCTAATGTTATTGATATCACGCCTCCTAACGGTGATTACTCACATATATTCAAAATGTCTGAAAATAGGTTAAGAAATATGCTGGCAAAAGTAAGAAAACTGGTAGGCAAATTAAGAAACATGATGGCCAAATAAAGAAATATGTCGACCAACGTTAGAAAATATGTTGGCCAAATTAAGACAAATATTGGCATAATAAAAAGAAAATGATGGCCAAATTAAGAAATTATGTTAGCCAAATTAGAAAATAATATTGGCCAAATTAAGAAAGATGTTGGCCAAATGAAGAAAACGGTTAATCAAATTAGGAAAAAGGTTAACCAAATTTGAAAACAACAACAACAACAACAACAACAACATCAACATCAACAAAGGCCACATTGAGAACCATATCAACCAAATAAGGAAATATGTATGCTGAAGTACAAAAAAGTGAGCCAGAATAAGAAATATATTAGCCAAATGAAGAAACATATTAGCCAAATAGAGAAACATATATGTCAAATTAGGAATAATATTAGCCAAATAAAGAAAAAGATATACCAAATTGAGAGAAAAGATTAACGAAAGTAACAAAACAAAAAGATACGCCAAATGGAGAAGAGAAAAATATAGGTTAAATGAAGAAAAAAGATAGACCAAATAAAGAAAAAAATAATGATCAAATAAAGAAAGATGTCGACCAAATTAAGAAATATGTATGCCGAAGTAAGAAAAAGTTATGCCAAAATAGGAAAAATACAGGTCAAATGAAGAAAAAAGGTGTATGCAAAATTAAGAAATATTTCATGATACAGAGTCGCTATAACACTTGTATAGCCTGATTGTTAATTGATACTGAGTCACTATAACTCTTTAGTATTCTCAGATCTTCACCATAATTGTTGAACGTTTTCAACATCACAGTCATTTCTTTTTGTAATTATATTACCATGAATTAATATTTACATTCATTAGATCTGTTACACGTTACTTGGTTATGATACACAAGGTGAAATGGTTACAAGGAAGTAAATTAACAGATTATCAACGACATAATAATTATCATCAATTAAATATATCACTATCATCATCTTTAATTCTCCACATCACACTATCGTCATAAAATGTGCCTTTTCTGGGAACATTAAGTGTATTCATATTTAATAGACGTCCAGCTACATAATATTATTCTCCAATGTTAATCCTTCTTTTTAGCATTTTCCCATTATCACACCTCAACAACCTATCTCTGTTTACTACATAGCCCTCACTGTTTTCCTGTAGTCTGTATTCCATAATGTTTAATCATCAATTTACCATTGGTAGGTCAGCATGAAAGAGTGGATAAGAACGCATGTTCTTAAACATCCGGTGTGCTGATGCCGAGGTCATTGGTTCAACCCCTACAGCGGAAGTTGGACTACAATGTTGATCTATCGTCCTTGACTTGGGGACCTAAATTACAAGTACCTTTGAAGTCGGAATGGGTTTACCTGATGGCGAGTGACAATGTAAATAGAGAAAGTTAATCCACATGCAACATTCAGTCCAGCACTAATAGAAGCAGTGTGTGTGGACTACGCTTGAGGTAAAAAAGAGCAAGCGCAAAGAAAAAATCGCCATTGCTCATCATCGAAGTCCTCAGCTCTCCCAGGATTATTGTCTAGGCGTATTTCTCCACTTCTCTGAGCTGTGGTTTCACTGTTCGTATCAATATTTTCGCGTTTCACATGGTCAATAAATTCAACCATCCCCTTCCATACTTGTTTCAAGTCTACCACTTAAAGATTCGCTACTGAAGCAACATAAACACATAAAGATGACCTGACACACATGACCAACTTACCCACTTGATCTCAAAACGTACCCACTTGCTCTCACACAATACCCACTTCCTCATAGAACGTACCCTTTAACGCTCACAACTTGTCCAATTACTCACTTGCTCTTACAACTTGCCCACTTACTCACACAACTGTGTCCAGTTGGGCTTTCATGTCTTCCTCACAGCATACAGAAGTGGCCCTACGTTTATGTCTCCCTTATAGTATACTGAAATAACCCTCAATTAATATAGAAGTGTCCCCCACGTCATACAAAATATGTCCCTCATTATAGTACCATGTAACTCATACAGAAGTGACACTCATGTCTTACAAATGTGTCCCTTATTGGTAAGTACATGTCTTCGTCATAGGTTTTGGTAAGGGCATGTTTTCATCAGTTTTGGTAAGTTAGTACCGGACAGGTTGACTGATCGAGGTTCTCTCCAAGGTCCATCCTCTTTGTAATCATTATTTCACTTTGTATTACACATGTATCAGACGCGAGACATCTTGCTTGTGATCGAAAAGTTTTCTGGAAGGTTGTTATGGTAGTGAGGTTCTGTAAAGGACATACTACTGAATGAATGAATTAGCCATACTTCCTATACCTCTGTATTAAGAATCTTTATATTAAGGTATATATGTTTCCTATATATTAAGGTAGCTATACTCCCCCCCCCCCCTCTCTCTCTCTCTCTCTCTCTCTCTCTCTCTATATATATATATATATATATATATATATATATATATATATATATATATATATATATATATATATATATATATGTCTGTCTGTCTGTCTGTCTGTCGGGGCAGGCGGGGCGTGTGTGCGTGCGTGTGTAATTATTTATATTAAGGTAAGTCATGGAAAATAATGGTGATGTGTAATTATTTATATTAAGGGAAGTCATGGAAAATAATGGTGATGTTTTATTTTGTTTTAAATTTTAAGTAAAATGTAAAATATTAGTATTACTTTTAATGATACAATTTTATATATTGCCATCGCTAAAGCTGCCTTGGTTTTATATAACTCTTAAGAACAAGTTTGTTGTGTTTGATCTATATGATGCTCTATGTTCCTTAGTTTCTTTCAGGATTCTAAAACAATCTAAAGACCGAATATCATTGTGTGGAAGCTTTTAGAGCAAGCAGCTTTAATTTTCCCAGCTCTTTGAAACCCCTCCTGGCATATGCCAGTAATGCTACAAAGCATTTTTAAAAATGTTCTCCTTTCTCTTCTCAATTTTGCTTCTCTTCTAAAAAAAAAGAACAAAACAGCACCAACAAAACATTACTGCAAATTTCACATAAAATAATATAAATAAAATCAGTTTGAATAAATGCAATAATAAATGAATGCTTTATTTTTATTTTACAAAGGAAATCTTTAATAACAAGATATTACATCTCTCATCTCATCTCATCATGTTCCTCTTGTACCTTGCGGTGTCGAGGTGAAGTATAAACATCGTGAGAGTGCCCGATTATGGGCTTAATGTATCGATATTCCCATGGACTCTGCTATTCCTCCAATCCAATGTTTACGTGGTCGGCCTCTTCCTCTGTTTCCATCTGGTCTGTACATCATTGCTTGTTGTGGTATGCTGTTGGATGGTAACCTACTTGCATGGCCAAACCATTTGACTTGCTGCTTTCTAATAAAATCTAGTTGCTGCTATAACCCCCACTTTAGTCCTGATTTCTTCATTTCTGATCTTATCTCTTCTTGATACATTGAGTATTCTTCTCAGGAATCTCATTTCTGTTGTTTTGATTTTTCTTTTCTCTTTTTCTGTCATTGTCCAGGTTTGGCATTGCTAGCATAGAGTTGGTAGCAAGATTGTGTTGTAAAGTGCTTTCTTAGTAGTTATTGATACATGTTTGTTCTTTAGTATTGGTGCCATTTGTCCAATTAGTTGGTTTGCCTTATTGCATCTATTTTCAATCTTTCAAGATATTATAATACGTGTATAATATAGTATCTGTAATAATATCCTAATAAAACATGACTGAGCTACCATATGACAGTAGAGTAGACATTACTACCTGCTGTTGGTGGCGAATGATGGGTGGTGCTCACCAAACCCGACACACCACATTGTGCCAACACGCACCTGGAAGGGTATCTGATATGAAGAAACTGTATCCTGGTATGAGCAAATGCAATGTAACAACTAAATGGCAGGGCAGATGAGGCCCTAAGCCTTCTTCGGCAACTGGTCTAGGATGGAAGCTCTGACAAGCAGGCCGTTAAAACATTACTTTGCTGACCTGGTAGCTTCTGCTGCTTGTCTTGTTCTAGATGTATTGGTGTTGCTTTTCCACTGGAGTAAACTAAGCAGGCTGAGAGAGGGATCATGCTGTCTCTAAATTCAGCCCAGGTGTTGTGCTATGGGGAGGTATAACTCCATTTTACAAACCCTCGTCTGTCAAGACAGCCAAATGCCAGTCAACAATTATCCAGTGTGCACAATGAATTATATAAATAAACATGGAAAAGCAGCGGATTACACACATTTAATGTTTTTAACATGTTAAAACCTACAAGTAATAATAAAGAATGAAATAATTAAATTAGATAACAAATGTCACTACAACACAAGACAGAATTGTCACAAAAAGACTAAAGCACATAATACTGCAAGTGTATATGATGAACGTATATAACATTTGAAATACATTTCAACATTAATTAATTCAGGTGATTAATCATTCAAATATTTATCAGTCATTTGTTTTTTTTTTCATTGTGATATGGTCAATTTAGTTTCAAACTGAATTTATATTCTATTTCATTAATGAAGAAAACAAACATACGTACAAATAAACTTAGACATCATGAGGATTATGGATATGAAGTATTAAAAAGCGATACTAAAAATGAAAATTAGTAAACAATCAAAAGAATAATACAAATATGTAAAGCTAGAATATTGAAACATTTATAACAATGATCTGAGAATATATACTGTCAACAAACAGCAACTATAAGAACTGACAACCATTTAGGTCTATTTCAGCACATAAAGATGGGTGCCAGACAAGGGAGTGTATTCTTGTCCTATTTATTTTCCTTAGACAGTAAGCTGGTGATAAAGTCAACAAAAATATGCTGAGTGTTGCAGTTGGTGAACCAAATATAAACAACTTATGTTATGCAGATGACACTGTCTTAATAGCAAAAAACCAGAGACAGTGTAAGGTTTTCATACAATGGTGATAGAAGTAAAAAAATTGGTCTTAGGTAGAATAGCAAGAAGACAGAGGTAATGGCTATATGTAAGAAGCAAATTCCACTCAAATGTACAGTGAGATAAAATAATATTAACTTAGGACAAGTAAAATTAAAATATTTATGTGAATGGATAATATCAGATAGAAAATATATCACAGAAATGAAGAACTGAAAAGTCAAGTCTTCTTCTTATTCCTCTTGCGATTGTTATCTTTAATGATTACACAGTCATGCAAGTTCTTATGAGGAACTGAGCTGTTTTTTTTTTTAAAGTTACACTTTGGTGCCATCTTGATGAGTTTAAATGTTGATTCAGTAGGCCACTATATCTTCCTTAGTTCACTGTAAAGAACTGTTTAGAACCTATTCAGAAGATGGTTTACCTAGTCTGCATGAGCATAGCAGTGAAGCAAAGAGAGAAACTTACACTGAGTTTATTGAAAAGGTAAGTATTATAATAACTGTATTTTATGAAATTAAAATCATATTATTGTCATTAGAAATTAGAAACAGAATTCTTGCGCTGTAAATAACTTATTTTAACATGGCTATAATTCCTAGACAAGCAAGCAAATTAACTTGAGCCACAAAAATATAGTTCTGCAGAATATTAAATATGCCGTAAACATAAGCTGAGTTGTTTAAATGTTTTTGTATAGGTCAAAATACAAAAAGGCAACTTAGAACAGGCATTAGAAGGAATTGGTCAAGATTGTTTTGGCCACATCATAAGTCGGTAAACACTGCAACATAGTGTAATAACTGGTAAGATCAATGGCTAAAAAGAAAATAAAGATAGAGATGATTATGGACAGTCTTGCATTATGGATTGAACAAATGTCAGCATATAAAGGGATACACAGATCTAGATCATGTGAACTGTGAAGACAACGGGTCATCAACTTTATTTGGCAAGGCACTTAATGATTATGAAATGTATACGTAAATGTGACAGACATATGAATAGAGAATAATAATCAGCGGTATTTATATTCAATAAATGTGTATGTAACAATATGAAAGAATTTATTGTATATTGTAATGAGACAGGAAAACAAAAAGGGTTGGAAATCATATTTCTAACTAAATTTGTGCAATCAAGCCACATGACTTTGGTTGTCTAAAGTTCTAATAAAATTTTTTTATATGCACACATTATAAAGTGGCTTTAAATTTTGGATTTGTCCACTCCTAAGGATACGATTGGACTAGAGCAAGTCACTAGACTGCTGAACACATTATATGATACTGGAGATATACCTTCTGAATTATGTAATTCTGTATTTATTGCAATCCCAAAGAAATCAGGAACCTTAGAATGTGATCAACATAGAACAATTAGTATAATGAGTCACATCACAAAGATTTTGTTACGAATTATCATGCAAAGAGTGAGGAAGAAAATACAACCTGAAATAGGGGAAGAACAATGTGGGTTTGTAGAAGGAAAGGGTACAGTAAATGCTGTGTATATGCTGCGAACAGTTATTGAACGTGCTTTAGAAGTAAACAAGGATATACATCTTTGCTTTATTGACTACACAAAGGCTTTTGATAGAGTTAGACATGTCAACATTGTGGATATGCTTGCAGATCTACAAATTGATGGGAAAGACATTAGACTTATAAAAAACATATATTGGAAACAACAAGCTGCCATAAGGATTGATAATGAAGTAGGACAATATCAACCTATTAAGAGAGGTGTTAGGCAGGGATGTGTAATGTCTCCAGATCTTTTTTCCCTATACAGTGAAAATATTTTCAGAAATTTAGAAGACCTAAATGGAATCAGCATTGGAGGACGAAACATAAATAACATTAGATATGCAGATGATACAGTATTGATTGCAGACAATGCACAGGATCTGCAACAATTAGTAGACGCTGTTGTTGTACACAGTGAGCAGCTGGGGTTGGAATTAAATTGTAGGAAGACACAGGTTATGGTCGTCACTAGGAAGAACGAAGCACCACAATGTAATATACAAGTAAATGGGAATATTCTTCAACAAGTGAATCGGTTCAATTATCTCGGAACAGTCATAACATCTGATGGCAGATGCCTTGAAGAGATTAGAACAAGAATCGCCATTGCGAAAGTAGCCTTTAGCAAGATGAAAAACATTCTGACCAATAAAATGATGTCAATTGAAACGAGAAAAAGAGTGTTGAGGGGATACATAGAGCCTGTTCTTTTGTATGGATGTGAAACTTGGACAATGTGCAGTCAAGCTGAAAAACATCTGATGGCTGCAGAAATGTGGTTTCTGAGGAAAATGCAAATACCATGGACAGATAGAAAAACCAATGACCAAGTACTACAAGAGACAAATGAAAATCGTAGATTGATTAGAGAAATTAGACGTAGACAGTCAAAATTTTTTGGACATGTTATGAGAAGAAATGGACTGGAGAACTTAGTGACAGCTGGCAAGATCGAAGGGAACAGACCAAGAGGAAGACCGAGAGGAAAATACCTGGATGGCTTGGCCACATGGCATGGACGAGACAGGAACACTGAGCTGATCCACGACTCTGGTGATCGAGTGAAATGGCGAATCATGACCGCCCACGCTTTCCGGCATGGCACATGATTGATTGAGGGATACGATCAGACAGGTGTGCATCTTGGAGAACATTAGGCGAGGAGAGGAGTGGGTCAGAGTGCCAGCGGAGCAGTCAAACTTGTGCAGAGTTATAATCACACATGAGCCGGGAGTGCAGGGAGTGGCCAGCAGGGGCCACGGAAGTGGAAATCCAGGAAACTAATTCAGGATAATGCTCGCCTGGGTGATGTGATTATATACACAGATGGTTCGGTGTTGAGATGCAAGATGAGGAGAAGTGTCTGGCATATGATACCACAACATCTAGCTTAAGAATGGAGGTGGAGGCGGTCAGTGCAGTTTTCCGCTGGATAGAGAATACGACACACACACACACACATCGTGATTGTAACTGACTCAGAAAGCATGCTGACGAGGGTGAAGACAGGCAAGCTTCGTGCAGAGTGGCTTGCTTTGCGTTGGAAGTCACGGTGAAAGCATCGTCTGGATCTTTTCTCCGGGGCGTGCTGGTGTGCTGGGGAATGAACAGGCAGACAGATTGGCTGGCTCTGCATAACTTGGTGGAGTATTGATGTATGATAAGGCGAAAGTGGTTGTGGCCTTGTGGGAGTATGTGTACATCTCGGAGGAGTAAATGGATCACCATGGTCTGGCAAGAATGCAACAGCGAGGGGTGACGAGGGGACCTGCCCGACGATCGACGCTCAGTGGAAAGGCAAGACAGACAAATAATCAGATTGCTACTGGTACTATTAGTGTTGGAACTCTTCGCTGGCTGCTGAGGATGGAGACGGAGTGCTTATGGGAATGCCCCGAATGCTGTGATGTCAGTTCCTAAATCAATCAATCAATCAATCACTTAAACTTAAACTGAAGCATCTTTAAATAGGTTGTTGCATCTGTTATTGTATCTTCAGTTAGCAGTCATTCATAGGTTGTATTAAAAATATTCATTGATAGTGTCTCAACCACCAGAACTCTTGAAACCAAGAGACCAGCTTGCTTGTTGCCTCGCTCATTGACTCACACTCAAGCATGACCTGGGCACACATCCATATTGTAATTAAGGTATGTTTAAGCATTGACACCCACTCATGCCACATTTGTCTTTCATGAAAGTATTATGCTTTATAAAGTTGTTACTCTAAATTAAGAGCTACCTAGCCCTTGGAAAAAAATGTTTAGAATATCATAGCCAGAAAAGAAATGTTGAGATATACACAGTCACAGACGTTATTTGATTACTCACCAAAATCATATGGAAAATACAAATGAAATTTATGAGGTTTGAAAACAGAATATATGGAATAAGGAAATTAGCCTTATGTGAAAAATTAGGTAAGAGAAGCAAAGAAAACCAGAGAAAGATGTACGTGGAAAGCTAAAACATCTGGGCAGAAAAACATTATATAACAACATCAACTTCATTATAATATCAGATGACAGAGAATTTGATCGTCATTATCACCAGTGTCTACTCCAGATCAGGCACTTGAACAAGAAGCGTTGAGTTGAGTTGAGCTATAAACCGACATCACTGCACTCAGGACATTCCCATATGTGTTCCGTCCCCTCATTCAACAGCCAGTGAAGAGTCACACTACTAATCGTTCCCACCCCTATCTTATTGAAAGTTCTCCTGGTTTTCAGTCTCTGTTTTGAACCCCTGCCGATCCCCCGCAATCTCAGTATTTCCATATATGGGTTCACAATCTGCTCCCCCAACTGGTCCCACAGGTGCAAGACCACCTCTCCCTTGTCCATAGGTAATCTACCACCAAAAGGTGCATTCCCTGCCAGCCTGTCAGCATGCCCATTTCCCCCACATTGCCAGGGCAAAAAATCCATACAATTCTCACAATCTGTGTCCTCTGAATCGAGGTGAGCCATTCCACATGATATGTTCCTTTCTCTACGTTACTAAGCACTCCTGGAGTCCATAATGAATACAATGTGTGTTTCAGGGGTCTAGAACAAGAAGAATAACTGTCCCGGAAGCTTTAGTTCAAGTCACAATAACAAGTGATTGGGTTAACAACAACTGAGTGGGACAGAATACAGTCTCTCAAAACACCGTAAACTCTTCAATGCATAAAGGTTTACTTCCATGAAAAAAAGTGTTATATGTCTGATGATAATATGATAACATTAGCTTGTAAACAGAAATACAAAATCACAGCTGTTTTACAGCTGTTTTTATGGCTCTTACATGTTAAGGCAGTGGTATTGTATAGCTGCAAAGTACTGATATGCTTTTGTCTTTAAGTGCAAAATTGTGACATGTTAATTCAGAAAAACATAATGTAATGAGCCATTAATGACTCATGACTTCATTATCAGCAACAATCAACAGGCAATTTGAATCACCAATTTTCCAAACATAAAAATTTAAAAAAAATAGGAAAGTGGACATGGTCGTCTTTACAAGAACACAATCAAAAGTGACAGAATGGATATTACGACTAGAAAACATTATCAGCACACAAAAAGCACATCCTAGCTGCTTAGTATACCATATGTGGAGTTCAAAATTATCATTTGCAAATATCTCCAAGGCTAATAATCATGCTGAATACCTATCTTTCTTCAAACTAGGGGCTGGGTCATTGTATTTTGCAGTTTTGAAAATGTTTTACTACACGATTCTTGATTAACAGTTGAGTTGAGATGGACATCATAGTGCTTGGGACATTCACACAAATGCAGGCTCTCCTTCCTCATCTTCAACAACCAGTGAAAAGTCCAATACTAATGGTACCAGTTGATTAACACATAAGAGTTAATCTGATCATGGCAATGTGTCACTACAGTGTTTGCAGTGTTACAATGTTTAACTGTTTCTGATTCCCCTGTATGTTGTAAGGATAATTTCCATGTCCTGGCAGGTCTATTGTCAATTCTCAGTCATTTAGGCTTTAGAGAATGTAAGGTAGGTTAACCATATAGCTGCTATTATACTAAGTGAAGTCACTGGGTGCAGTTCTGTCTATGGTTGCATTTACTACTAAACTGAGCATGTAAGCAAATTATGTTTCTACACAAATACATAATGCTTTATAGTTGACATCAGAATCAACATCACTGCGCTCAGGATATTTATATACATGCTCCATCCCCCTTTTTAAAAGCCACCAAAAAGTTCCAATGCTGATTATTCCAGAGAGAATGCAGCAACAATGGTTGATCAAAGGATCTAGTTGACAGTTGTCACTCAGAGGTAAAGCAAGACTGACATATAATCAGATTGCAATAGGCACCATTAGTATTGGAACTCTATGCTGGCTGTTGAAGATGAGGACTGAGAATTTATGGGAATGCCCTGAGTGCAGTGATGTTGGTTCTTGACGCAACTCAAATCAACTCGAACTCAACTGAGTCAGTTTGTTCTTCTGTATGGTTGCCATTTCAACTACACTCTCCTCCTGATCACAGAAAGTCCTCATCACATCACCGTTATCATAAAGTAATCTTCACTTAGAGAGACAGCAGCAGCAGATCTATCAGCCTGTTAATTGTCCCACACACCATGCAGTCTGGGCAGAAAATACACGGTATACTCTCAAACTGTGATCTATCGTGCATTCCACTCTTCCTGAAATATACTAGTTTTCACTTTCTGAGACATATTCTACGAGTCCATTGATTTCCACATGAATATTAAGGGTTAAAGGCACATGTCATAAGTACTATTTTATTCAGGCAACAATACTGTATTCAAAACATGAAGAAAATCTTAAATTCACAGCTGTAGTAAAGATGTACATGAGATCCTTGTTCGCAGAGCTTTTGTTTCCTCCACCATGGAGTTCTTGAATGTGCTGATGCCATGCATGTGTTCTCTTTGCTTCAGTTTCAACTGTGATAGGAAATAATTAACAAGAAGTGTATTAGAAAATCAGGCAAGTTCAGTATGTGTAGAGAGGGCAGATACATAACATGCAAGAGAGAAGAGAAATAACTGGAATTAAAAGAGACACTGAATAACAATGTCTACTTTCAAATATTAGTAAACAGTTAATAACTTTATCAATCTATACTGAGTAGCCAAAGACATTGAAGTGTTATTAGAAAACAAATAATATTTCTTTATGGTGACTGTCAAAACTGATATTTGAAAAACAAAATGGCTAGTGTAATTTTAATCTAAGCCTGTCTGCAATGGTGCTACTGAATCTATGATTAAAGAAATGGAGTTTTCATTTAAGGCTTGTTGGAGAGATGAATCACAAATAAAGTGGAATGGAGGCACAGGCTTCACATAGTAAAGCATAGGTAGTTGGGAACTTCAATTCTAACTTAAAGTCATGTAGACCAGGCTGTTGTGATCTCTTGGCAAGTTTACGTTCAGCAGTTTGCCATTGCTTTCTGAATGATCAGGTTGTAAGATAAAAGTATTACTGCTTTATAACAAGCCAGTTTTCTCCGTCCCTACCACCAAATATATAACATAATTCATCTGGACATATGACCTTTTATTGTGTTTCCTTTTGTAAATAAATGTACAGACACCAGTAATAGATGTATAAGAATTATAAAAGATCCAATAGAACACTGTGAATACATAATCACAGAATCATAAATAACAAATTGATGTAACTACTCATTTTCTATATTATTTTATATTTGATGAAGAAAATAAGATAAAGAAAAACCCATAAAGTCTGAAAAATACACCCTTATACACTTTTAATAACTACAATACCACCAGTCAGTTGTAGATTATTAAGACAGAGCACTATAGCTTCTGATCATCAACAAATGTAATAAAATCTTGCATCTCACATTTATTGCTAAAAAATAAAATAACCTAACAGCTATATGATAAAAATGCCTAAAGTTATGAAAAATTAAAAATATGTTAAATATAGTTTTACCATATAAAGAATCAGTTGAAAATGTCATATTCAATTTTAATATGACAACTATTTCAATATACCTGTTCCTATTTTGAAATATGTGTTGTTTAAAGAGTATCTTAAAAACACGCCACAAGGCTGAAAGTAAAAGAACGCTCTAGCTCTTAAATTTCACGTCTGCTGATAACGGGGTAGCAGGTTCAAACCCAAACCGTTCAGTTTGACTTCAACGTTGACTTCTTATTCAGAAAGCAATGGCAAACTACTGAACGTAACTTTGCCAAGAAAATCAACCTGGGGTTGGGGTTGATGGCAACATGCTGCACAGGACATGCAACATTAAAAAAAATATTTTAAACAGTCGAAATGAAATGAATTATATATAACTAAACACAAATACAAGAAAGATAGACACCATCAAGAAGGGTTGAACAGAATATTAATTATTGGTATAAAAGTAGTACAGGACTAATAGTAAAATTAAACAAAGATCTAGATTTTTTGTGTCAGCTTGTATGAGGAGTAGGGCTAACTAATAACATAAATATAAAAACAATTTGCAGAATCACTGCCTCCCTTTTAGCCATAAAATTAAAAAGATAATATGAAAGAGAAAAAAAATAAAGGTTTAATAAAGAATAATAAATTACGACAGAAATGTTAAAAAGTGGAGCTGAAAATGTATTGACATTTTAAAATATCTTTCTTCGGTCATGTGATGAGAAGAGAGGCATTGGACAACATTGTGACAACTGGAAAGATCAAGGGGAAGAGAGGCAGAGGCAGACCAAGAGAAATGATGCTGGATGGATTGAGACGGTGGCATGGAGGAATACTATCAGCAGAGTTGATCCAGAACACCAAAGACTGAGATCTATGGAAAACCATTAACGCCTACACCAGCTAGTAGGGCACTTGATGATGATGATGATTTTAAAAACAAGATCAACTTAATTAGCAGCTTAATAGCTTCTACATTCTGATAAGCATTCATTGTATTGAGTTTATATTGGTAATATAGTGTTAAATCCTACTGGGTTATAATCAGGATATATAGTGTCTATTATTATTTCAGATTATGGATTTTAAAATTTGTTTGTTCATTCTTTCTGTCAAGCTAATATTCATAATGTGAATTCAACCGTTAACATAAGAGATTTGTAGTGTTATACATCTGATATTTCAAATTGTGTAGATTATAAATTCTTACCATTTTTGTCAGTATATTTAGTTTTGTAGTTGTTTTTTTTTTGGTATTTTTTTTTCTGTGCGCTCGCTCACTTTGAACTGAAGCGTAGACCATATACACTACTTCTAGTAGTGCTGGACTGAATGTTGCATGTGGATTAGCTTTCCATGTTAACAGTGCCCCTCGCCGACAGACAAACCCACTCCGACTTCAGAAATACTTGTAATTTATGTCCCCAGGTCAAGGACGATAGGTCAACATTTTAGTCCAACTGTCCAGTGTAGGGGTTGAACCCCTTACCTTAGCATCAGCACATTGGACTTTTAAGAACACACATTCCTATCCATTTGGCCATACTGACATACTTACAACTTTTTAATAAACGACCTAAATTTATTAGTATTGTATTGTACAGTAGTACAGTATTGTATTGTACAGTAGAGCCAGCTCCCTGGTCGAGGGGTTAGCAGCTTTCTCCGTTAACCCCGAATACTCTCGTAGTTGATGTGAGCGCACGAGAATTAGAAGTGCTTCGAGTCGCGCCAGTGACTTATGAGAGTATGGAGCTGGTCGCTCAGAAAGTCGTGGCGTGCTGATGAGCGTAATCTAGCCTAGGAATCAACATACAGCTGAAAAATGCTGATGTTGACCGCAATATCCTGAAACAGGATGGAAACGCGAAAAAAAAAAAAAAATGTACAGTAGTAATATCTTGACACATAAATATCAGTTGGGGTACCCTTTGAGGCCACTTAGACAGTTCATAAATAAACACACATGTATCTTTTGGCACTCATAGTAGTAGAAGTATTATTGTATTGTCTAGTGAGTCTTCTAATCCCTACTTATTTCTTCTACTTCTTTTTTTATTTTTTAATGTTGCATATCCCTTGCAGGAAGTTGCAGTCACCACCAGCATTTTTCAGCTGCTGTTGATGTACTAGGCAAATTTTACGTTCAGTAGTTTGCCATTGCTTTCTGAACGACTGGCTCCCGTACCAACATGTTATAACACAACGCGACACGGTCTGCTGCTCAAATCAGTCACAGCCGCGTTTTGAACGCCTGGTAAGCAGCTCACGAACTGCATTCGCAAGCCTTTGGCCAGGGAGACCGGCTAGTTTCTACCTTCTACTTCTATGACCACAAAAAAATACATGTGTGTTTATTTATGAGTAATCTTTTTGTCCTTGCAATATATTGCTGAAATCTTTTTTTGCAGTCCTCTAAGGCTATCTAACTACATCATTTTTCCTATTGTTATAGACACATTCTGCTGGTTCATATATTTCACCAGTTGCATCCTTTTGTTTATACTTCTTGCACTCCAGTAAATAATGTATGTTACTGTGCTTCTGATATTCTGTGCAGGTAGGTTCTTTTATAGCAGAAATATGCTATCCCATGTTGTAGTCTCATATACATTTGTATTTCAAGGAGTAAAGAACCAACTACTCAATACACCTCAATGCATGTAAAAGGGTTTGTTACTACATTAATATATGCTTTCTGAGTAGTTGCTTTCAGAAAGTGTCCACATTTAGTATAGGAAGTGTTTTGTTATTTGACCTTTTCTTGTTGTAACATTCAACAATTTAACTAATATTGAGCAGGTTTTTCTTTTTAAGCTTAATAAGTGTCCAAAAATTGTACTACCTTAAATGATACAAAGTATCAGACTTTAATGCACTCCCATCAGAATCACTGAAAGACGATTTATCTGGCACCGGGATGTTACATCAGCTTTTTTGTTTTTATTACATCTGGTGAAAAAGAAGAAGAGTACAATTTAAAGAAAACATTGATTATAACATGCCTGCTGCTCCTTGGCAAGCGTATGGGATTTGACCTATTTGTATATACATTTAGATACAACAAAAAATTCTGTGCGCATGAGATTTTAACCATCAAAAATTAAGATAGCTATCTCTTCCAATACTAAATGAGTACACTTTCTGAAAGCAGCTACTCAGAAACGATTCATCAATGTAGTAAAGTAAAGTAGAGGACCATTCTACATGCACTGAGGCATACTGAGTAATTGGTATTCGCCCCATATGTTTGTAAACCAACTATCACTCAGTGGGTGATGTGGCAATATCACGTTGGTTGCCTTAAGTCCCCAGGACATTTCCTAATACTCATTCTAGGCTAGGTTACCCTGGAAGTCCAGGTTACTGTGATAAAAACCGCCTTGATGGGTATTTGAACACATGACCACTGATTCAGCAGGCAAGTGTGCTAGCCACTGTGCCACTATCAACGTAGAGTTCTAAGTATATAAGAAGCACTGTAGAAACCAATTAGGTTACAGAAACCCTGTAACACATATCAACATCAAACACGACTGCAACATTGTAGGTATTTGTATCACTAAGGGGGGTAGTCATGGTAGAGAAGATAGTGCATTGGCCTACCTGAACAGTGGTCTTTATTCATTCTCTACCGTATGACAGTAGATGGCACTACCTGCTTCTGTTAGCGCTGAATGTTGGGCATCACTTACCAAACCCGACACCCCACATTGTGCCAATGGCTTCGGGTGGAGGAGTGCAATTGGGAGAGTACAAGCCTTACCCTGGTGCGAGGAAATGCAACCTAAAGACAAAGTGTCATGGCAGGGCAGACCAGGCCCTAAGCCTTGGTTGGCGGCTGGTCTAGGATCGAAGCTCCGACAGGCGGACAATTAGAGCATTGCTTTGCTGATCTGGCAGCTTCTGCAGCTTGTCTTGTTCCAGATGTAGAGGTGTTACCTTTCCTCTGGAGTGAACTAGGCAGGCCGAGAGAGGGATTATGCTGCATAGGCAACACATGATCTCTATATTTTAGCCCAGGCTTTGTGCTACGGAGAGGCAATAACTCCATCCCTTACAAACTATCGTCTATCAAGACGGCAAGGTGCCAATGATGACTTGAATTCTGATTATTGATGCTAATTCATTCAGTTGAAAGTCCTCGTTTCAGCTGGACTCTGAGAGCATTAATGATGTAGATTTGACCCATTGGTTGAACCTGTGATATAGTAGCAGTGCTAGCCAGTCTATCCCTCTTTCATTGCCCACAACACCCACATGTCCTGATATGAATATAAATATCTGTCTATTATTTATTATTTATCCGCATATGGACAATGATTTTTGGTCTACATTTTCTGGTAAGCAAGGAGGGGAGTCAAAGTATGTGATCCTGAGCCACATGTGTCATCTGGACTTTGTTGATTTTGTGCATTATACCCTTGACAGAACGCTCGTTTCAATTTTGGTCTTCCTCTAGGTCTATAACCAGAGCTTCTTCAGCTGTAGCCACAATGTGGTAGTTGATTTGACTGAATTTTCACATCCAAACTAGTTTATTTATTGTCTTTCTAGAATCCAATGCAGTCAATGGTATCTGATATTTTTAATGTAATCATTTATAACTATGTCTCTTCTAATGAAACTGATGACCGTCCTCAATCATTTCATTTTGTATTTCATAAGTTTCTTCTGTTCTGTTTTAGACGGTGTTCATGTTAGCAGAATGTGAGTAAAAATATACTATGTGTCACTTGTGGCTTGACTTCTGTTCTGATATATGATGCTTGAGTAATGATGATAATACATATGTCTCTGCATTCACATTCTGACATCTTGTTTATATCTTTTTCATTGTCATGGCTTCCCTCTTCTGTGAAAACATTACTTCAATAATTGACGAACTCTGGAGCCTGCATTACTTTGATGTTATATTTTTCACACACTATGCATAATGCATTTACATGGCTTCAGAATTTCTCTTCATTATTTTAGACTTTGGTAATGAAATTATTCGGTTAGTTATATTGGTCTTTGTAAGTGTTTATTTTGACTTTATTGTGATCTTCATCAACTATTTCTGTTTCTGTTAATTTAACCAAGCATTAACCAAATAGTACAGATGAATGTATATGGCTCTGATGTACTCCTGTTATTTAAAATTCATCAATGAGTCCATTAGTTGTTTTTACCACATTCTGGCATAAGGCTAGACTTGCATACTAGCCGGATCTATGGTGAAGGGATAATGGATGCAATTCGTAATCCCATATACCCTGTTCGAAACATAGCTGTAGGCAATGTGGCAGCAGACTGTCTCATGTTGGTTTTCATAAAATGGAATGATCGCCGATCGTCCAGAAAGCAATGGCAAACTACTGAGCATAAACTTGCCAAGAAATCACTAAACAGCCAAACAATTATGGGGTTGAGTGCAACATCACATAAAGGATATGCAAAAAACTTTAACTGTCTAATAACTATCCTTGCATACCATCTATTTCTAACGCCTCAAAGAATGTGATCCTCTCCACTCTACGGAATCTTCTTTTTCACGTGTCTGATTTAGAGCAGGCTTTGTTATGAAAACTCTTCAAATCCTCTGTCATTTGATATTTTAATAAAGTTAGTATTGCTTATAATTTGTTAACACAGCTGTTTTAACCTTCTACACTACAACTTTCTTTGTCTTCCTTAGTTTCTCTTGCCTAGTATTTTCCCCAACTAAGAGTAATTACTCTGTTCCACATCTTCTGTTTTAATACCCCATCAATTTTATTTGCCTTTTACTTGTGGTTTTGTTGAGTTATATAGTGACCTGGGAGCTTTTAACAGTAACTCAACATTTGTTGTCTTGTCATGCCAAGATATACTCAACATCTTCTAAAAAACTGCATCAGAGCTTGCTTCACCTTCCCATAATTTAAGTATTATTATGCCACACTAACATCCATACAGAAGAACAGCCACACATAACATTTCAGCGAGCAGAATTTGATGCTGGTCGAGATATTTCTGTTTGTTTACAATATTACCTATTCTGGCTAAGAATCTTTGGAATGTGGTTATTATTTTGTTTGTTTCTGTGTCACATTTTACATTGGGATGTCACAGAGTAGTCTAGATATTTAACGAGACAGCTTGCCAGAATTTTACACCTTTACTGCTTAGAGAGAATATTAGAGTTTATGCCTTCTTAGAAACCACTCAATTGAATGCTTTCTTGATAATATGTCAATCAGCATAAATCTGCAATAAATAATTTTTCAGTAAAGAAAGTGAAACAATTTGCAAACAAAAACATAATTAAATAAAACAAAAAGATCAGAGAAACAAACATAATGCTTACATATCAACCTGTGGAAAGAATCACTTCCTTCCATGTTTAAATGTACACAAAATGATCAGTCCTGTAAAGGAATGTGCAGTGTTAGTAAACAGTAAGAAGCCTTCTTTGTTCCACTTGCTAGGATTGCACTTGATCATCAACTTTATACTCCAGATCACCTCAACAAATGCCAGGAAACAGCCAACAGCCACCCTGTGTTAATTAACACCTTACTTGCTTCTGCAAATCCCTTCGTATTCTCATGTAGTATGCAAGTATTGCATTTGCTTCACAGTTATTTGGTTCACATCATATTTCATTATTGTCCTGCCTTCTGAATTAGCACAATACTTTGACCAGCTATTTTTTTCAATTGACTGAAGCTTTTCACTGGCAAAATAAGTAGTTAAGCACAGAAATAAAGATTTCCAAGAACTCTGCAAGTTTGATTCTTTGGTATGGTATTATGTTTTCTTACCTCTTTGTCCTGCAAGATAGTAAAATAACAATGTTAGTTATTATTTCAAAAATATAAGCCATGTCACACATTCTTTCACCATTAAATTTGATTATAAATACATAGCTGCTTTCCCAAGTTGTGTTAAATATGAACCCATTAAGAAACAATAAAATGTTTCCTAAAATCTATCCTATTAAATGTTTTCTTCTTCATAGTCCACTCCTGCATATATTTGTACTAGCATAAAGGGATATACACCCAATCAATAAGAAGAATGGTGATATTTAGCAACAATATGCATGTACTGTGGAAGGCAGCAATGTTCATGTATTGTGGCAGATTAAAAACTCTCAGATCATTTAGCATAAAACCTTGTACAACTTGTATGAACAGGCTTAAGTAGTTGTGTTCCTCACACTGAACCACGTCTGGTTAGTGCATTATGAAAGGCAGATGTGTACCTGCCCATTTTGTAATATTTAAACTTACTTTGTAAGACTTTGGCAGTTATCTCCAATGTAAGTCCTTTCGTTAGGTTTGTATGATTTTTACTTTTTAACTGCATATGTTTGTAACACATTTTGCTGTACATTTTTTGTACTTTATTTTCACAAACAATGAGAACTGATCAAGTTCTACTAATGACTAATTTGAAAATCTTAAGTATCATTGGCCATATTTAATCACATTTATATCTACCTGGATGGAAGTTTGCTATTTACTGGCTGATAAACAGATTCACATGGACTGCAGAAAAGCAAAACATTCTAATATGTTGACAGAATTTCTGCATTACAAAATAAATAAGGTAGCTGTGGCAGTGACAGTGGCTAGCTTGCTTGCCTGGCAATCATGGGTTTGAATTCACACAGAGGCAAATATTTTATAATAATCTTGGCTTCCAGGTCAACCCAGCCTAAAATAGCTCCAGGAAGTGTCATTGGAATTAAAGGCAGCTGGAGGCATATTGACAAAATCACCCCTTGAGCGCTAATTGGTGTATACAAATATTGGATGAGCACCAAATTCCCACTATGCCTCAAGGTGTAAATGAGTTCTTTACTATTTTTAATTTCAAATAAATACTGATGCTGCATAAAATTTAAGCCACTGCATAAACTTTAAGATGTTGCATAAACTTTAAACTGTCTACTAACATGGTAAAAGTGGCTAGAGATGTATATACTATAAATACTAGTAACACAGCACATGTAAAACTAAAGGGTGAGGTGTAAGACTTCTGTTTTCTTTGTAAGATTTTAAAAGGCTAACATGTACTGGTTTTTGTCTCTGTATGTTGACAGAGAATCAGATGTATTGCTTATCAGCCATTATGTAAAAGAAAAGACCCATCTCCACGCCATGATTCGTATTAAGTATTTGGTGCTAACCCCATATTTGTAATTATCAATCGGTACTTTATGGATGAACGTGGCATTTTCTTCTTGGGACATTTTCTGGTATGTATTTTAACCTGGGTCAACCTGGATTTGGGGGGGGGGGGGGGGGGTGGGGGGGGGGAGGGGGGGGGAGGGGGGTGGGGGAGTGTACTTTTATCAATAATTGAGCCATCTTATATTACAGCTTTTATATTGTATTTGCACTTACTTATTTGCAAGCTGTATACACATCTAGGCCATGCTTATTGATGAACAACTTAACTTGGGGAAAGACAAACAATACAAAGATATTGCAGCAGGAAGTGTAGAGTGTTAAGCTTGCACACACACTAGGCAAATGTCATCATTTTGTACCCTGTTAAATGACATAGGTGTTCATGTCACTCCATGGAACCATGGGTTTTGGATCAGTACTGTTGGTGATATTACTCCATGCCACCATCTTACACCATATTGTAATATTTCTCTTGAACTTCCTGTGCCTTTTCTACTGTTGATCTTTCTAGTCATTACAATGTTTTTTCCAGAGCCTCTTTTCTTTCTACTTATATAAGCAAAGAATGTTGCTTGTCTCTTTGTTATATTTGTCTGTAATGTCCGTCTTTCATTAGCCTCTTCCAGGCAATTGTGTTTGTTGCTGAAAAGTGTCTCAACAAAATTCAATCTAAATCATTAACAGATAAGGTGTCCAGGGTGTGACACTCTTTCAACAAATCTCGAAGCAGGAAAAACTCAACGGCAATCAAAAGGACTGAAGACCGGCAAATTAAATTATTTCTCGTGTAATTCTCAAACGATCCTTAAACATCCATATACCGTGTCTCTGATGGTGAGATACGAGTAATAGATCGTTGAAAACACTAGACCTCTAATTGATTCATGCCGCTATTCTTCGGTCATTCTTTATCAAGAATAGGTTTGACCTTGCCGTGAGATACCCAGTCCCGTTTGGATCTGTTGCCTTCGGTCTATTCTTTCAGGCTCATATATATTTCCAACTTTGTACGTTGTCCACTGCAATCTATATTGGCCATAATGATGTTGTCCTGCTCGTCAGTATCCTTTTCCAAGTTCTAGACAATATCAACGTGCTGTTTTCCTGTTGGAATCCCTGATCTGACTGCCGTAACTATTGATCCACAACACTGACGTGATGCGCTAGTCTCTTAGTTATTTCAGAATTTCCGATCGAGAGTTCTGCTCCTTCTGTTTTTAGCGTCATGTGCTCTGTTGTGTCTTGGCAGCAGTTACTCTGGCAGTTCAAGGTATTTGCAACAATCAACTCAAGAACCACGTCTCTATTTCCCCCATGTTCTTCCTAATTTCTATGTTCACATTCTATGATACACTGCCATACAGAAAAAACATGTTCTACATATATTTAGTCCTCTGCATGGACTGACAGAAAACAAAATTGATGTTGAATGAGCACAAATGATTAGATTAGTCATAAAGTGACTAGAGTGATTAGATTAGTTATAAAGTGAGCAGACTTGAGTGACAATGTAACCTAAGTTGTAAATCAGCTCACATAAAGATCTAACTAATAAACATGTAAAGAAAGGTAACTAACAGATTCTAGTTGGGAAAGAAAGAGGCAGCAAAGAAGTACACTGGTGACCTCACATAATAAATATATGACTAATAAATATATGGGTGGTGTGGAAGTGGGTATCCCATATTACAGAAGAAGGAACCTCCTTCCTCCTGCTAGCCTCCAGGACACTCTTGTGTAAAATGGAGTACCTGATTAGTCCCTCCATCAGATTAATATGAAACCATAGTCAGTGTGATGATGGATTAAAGCTTGAGAGCAGCCAACTGATAGTTGTTGGTTATAGTCTAAAATTTGTGATACTAGGCAGATGATCTTTTTATAGAGACAATGGCTATGGACACCGACCAATATGGCCACTGTCAAGAAAGAAAGTAATGGCAGTCAACTTACTTTACAGATTTCTAGTAAAC
Organism: Cepaea nemoralis; assembly: GCA_014155875.1. Taxonomy (NCBI): domain Eukaryota; kingdom Metazoa; phylum Mollusca; class Gastropoda; order Stylommatophora; family Helicidae; genus Cepaea; species Cepaea nemoralis. The sequence goes on along the minus strand of JACEFZ010010520.1, from coordinate 113,724 downwards.
TATAGCAATCAAAGAAATTATGAAGAGTAACTATCATGAGGAAAACATTGTGCACCCAAAAAACCATTAGATGATGAATGAATATGTGTAAAGCTTCTAGCATTTTACACCAATACCACAACTGGCGCTATGGCAAAGGGGTTAGGAATGCAATTCTTACTCCCGCATACCACGTTTGAAATGTTTGAAACACAGCTGCGGGCAATATGGCAGCGAACCACCTTGCGTTGGTTCCTATACAATGGTACGAGTTCTGGATGGTCAGAAAGCAATGGCAAACTACTTGCGTAAACTTGCCCAGGAATCACAAATGGCTAAAAAATGCTGGGGTTGACTGCTATGTCTTGTAAAGGATATGCAACTAATTAACTAACCTCAGTATCTGATATGGGGCTTACTGGCATCTTTAACATCAAATGAGCAAGCTGTAATTTATACTGCAGAACTGTGCACTGTCAGAAGCTAAGTAAGAAATAAATAAACAAAAAAAAAATGAAATAAATTCAAAATGTCCCCACTAAGACAGAATGAAACAATATAAAACAGTGAAGAATCTTTTTAAATGTCTTGAGGTGTACTGGCATATCGTGCTAACCCCTATTTGACAGACCAATTGACACACAAGAAATGATATGGTCAATATCATGCTGTACTTCCCTAGACTAGTGGGCATTTGTTTGAATCCGCATCGAAGGTGGGATTTAAAAAATTGACCTGGGTTCCTAGGTTGACCCAACCTATAATGGGTACCCAGAAAATGTTGTGGGAAGTAAATGCGACCCAGTGTGAAATTATAATTCATGGGTAAGTCATTCTGTACAAAAGCAATACTCCTTGTGGTTGTCATGGTAGTCGATATATTATCAAATACATTGTCTTTTTCATTACTCTTTCAACACTATATAATTTATGCTTTCTTCTGCTTCTTCTTCATTCATCTAGAATGTTTGTTCTGGATGTAATTGCGTTTACAGTAGAATTGCATTATTTGCGTTTTTCAGCCGACACATCTGGTCTCTTCATTTCTTCACCTCGTTAACCTTCCTGGGATTTGATGTTTTTCTACACTTTGTTCAAGTTATTACATTAATACTTTCTATCTTTAATGTTACTTTAATGTCTTCATGTCCCACGTACTTATTACATTAATTCCTTCTTGTCCAGGCTGTTTAAAACATAAAGGGCCTTTCTCCATGCTTGAGGTGATTTGACTGTATAGTGCTGGCCCCATATTTTCATTTTCAGATAACTGATAACGTTGCCGGTTTCCCTGGTGAAGAGTTAAAGATGCTCGTAATCCCGTATACTCTTGTACGAAACACAGCTGTGCGAGATTCGGTAGTGGATTGCATCGCATATGTTACTTACAGAGATATGTGAGCTGGTCGTTCAGAAAGCAATGGCAAACTACTGAACGTAAAACTTGCCAAGACATCAACAGCAGCTGAAAAATGCTGGTGTTGACTGCAATGTCCTGTAAAGGATATGCAAAAAAAAAAACAAGATGTAGTCATTATCACTCTCGTTGTTTTTACTTCCCAGATCATTTCCTGGTACCAATTTTAGTCTGTACTAATCTGGCAAGCCAAGACAAAAAATTCCCACCTTGAGGGGTATATGAACACATGCCCACCAGGCCAGCAGACATGTATGCTAGACACAATGCTATCACAGCTCCATATTCTATTTAAAACATTATGGTTAAAGGCCATTTTCTGTATAAAACATTACGGTTAAAGACCATTTTTTATATACAACGTTATGGTTAAAGACCATTTTCTGTATAAAACATTACGGTAAAAGACCATTTTCCAGGACTAGAGGTGTATTAGGTATATGGTGCTAGCTTCCTATTTGTATGGACCAATCAGCACTCTTTTGGTAATGTGGTCATTATAACACAGATTGCCTTTACTTTCACAAACATTTCCTGATACACATTTTAGGCTGGGTCATCTTGGGAGTTCCAGGTCAATTAGAAATATCCCCACCTGGATGAGAATTTGGACAAATGACCACAGGGCTTACAGGCAAGCATGTTAACCACCATGCTACCGGCTCTTTCTCTATCCTCTGTACTATTAACAAATGTTTTATTAATAGGACAAAAATGTAATAATACCTGGTATATGACTTTTAAATATCCAGGCTACACAGTGACATCTGGTGGAGGATGTGACATAAGAGGTAAAAAAAAATGCCTTAGACTCTTTTACCAGAATGTTAAAAAAAAAAGTTAGTTGCATGTTTGTTACAGGACATTGCAGTCAACACCAGCATTTTTTGCTGTTGTGATATCTTGGCAAGTTTACGTTCAGTAGTTTGTCATTGCTTTCTGAACGACCGGCATCCATACCATTTCATTAAAAAAAACCAACGCAAGGTGGTGTGCTGCCAAATCATCCCACAGCTGTGTTTCAAACGTGGGTATGTGGGATTATGAACTGTGTCCATAACCCCTTCGTCATTCTTTACCAGAATGAGTAATGTTTAAAAAAAAAAATAGTCACAACAGGCACACAAATCTGTCCCACTAAAAAGTGTCTGTGTGTCCTAATTTGTCTGGTTATGAATGTTCGGCAGTGATTTATAAATGGTGAAAGAAACTTGAGGCAGAAGAGATGTGATTTTTTTTAGAAGAATGTTGAGAATATTGGGGACAGGGAAGAAAACCACTCAGGTAATGATGCTGCAGGTGTTACTAGGCCATTCATCAAAACAACTTAAAGGACACAATCCTATATGCTTTGGAGGACATTTGGCTTATGATATTAGCCTCACATTTTTAAAGACCAACTGTTACTTGAAGATAAAAGGATAAACGAAGATCAAGGAGAAAATGGAATGTATCAACAGAAGAGGTAGATTAGTAACATTAGCCTTAGGTGGGAAAATATTAGGCAGGATAGAATGAGCAGAACAAGGTGTATGTGGAAAGTTTAAACAGTTGGCCAACAAATAATACTATAAGCAACATCAACTGCATCACATCATCAGAATAAAGCAAGAACTATAGCTTCATGATTGATAATGTTTGTTCCAGACCAGGCACTTGATGAAGAAGGGGAAGATGACTATGGGAATAAAATGGGACAAAAAACATTTTATCTTTTCATTTACAGTATGTTTTCTTTCCAATCTAGAACAATGAATTAAACGTGACATAGAAGATAACATATGCATGCAAGAAATATTTTGATTTATTCCTTCACAAGGAAGTAAACTAAATGTTCATATTCTTTCTATTTCACTGTGAAGGTACATATAGTCAAAATAATCACTGAGCTTTTGTTATCAAATAAGGATAACATTAGGCAGCAACTAACCTGTTATCCTGATCATGTGCCAGCGTCTAGTTGTCTTGATTAATGAAGACAATGATGATAAGCTGTTTTCCTGACTCTTTTACAAATGGTAATGTCACTTCACTGATGACGTTATATTTGATTCCACTTGAAATATTGTTGAAATATGGATAAAACTGTGTTTATCAAGCTGCTCCATGTTTTCAGAAAGTAGTACATAAATGTCTTCGTATAAAAATTCATTCAGCACTAATTGGTCAGCTGACATATGTTGTCAGTGATAAAGGCACAAGTTGTACAAATATTGAAATCACTATGGCATCAAACAACAATAGAACAGAAAATGTGTAGTGCTCCAACAGTTCAACAACTAAAAACAATGTTCAGCATCACAATTCAAGATGACATGGGAATTTAATGCATGGATGTCAGCATATGTACATATTTCACACTGAACATTCTGAATGGCAGATAACTTTAAACACAATTAATTGCAGCAATGCAATGTTTGGTCTTTGAAGTGCAACCCCAAATTATATCTCTATAATTCTGCTTTGAATTTAGTTTGTAGACTAAATCTATGTAATTAAAAATAAATATATTCACACTTTCCCCACAACAGCTGGGAATGTCCAACACAATTCCCCATCTGTTGTACATCTCAATTAGCATATTATAGTATTTACTTTGGTTACAATATCTGTCATACGTTGTGTTGTCTGCAGCTTGGATATTACAATCACAATAAACTAGCCTTTGAGGAATGTACACCAACCATTTTCTGTCCAAGCGATGTTTTCAAAGCTTCAGAGTCAAATAGTTACCAGTTTGAGTGTACAGCAGTGAAGGCATAATAATGAGACCATGTTATTTGATTTATACAGACAAAAGATCCATAAATTGATAAATATTCACAAGTTTTACATATTCACAAAAATATTTGTCTTTTAAAATTTTAACCAGTCATAATATCTATTTTATTAAACTAAAAAGATTTCCATGAATTCATAATTTTCCATGGCGTAATTAATAACTGAATACAACTGTTTAGAGTCTAATTAATTACTGCAAATTCCATTTCAAATGCAAGCAGTGAAAACATGCCAGAATAATTTCTTTCATTGTGTTATATGTGCAACATTTATTTACAGTTTATGGTACCCTTTCTGAAATGATGATGATGGCAGTGGAACTTAATATTTTAAATATATAAAGCAAAAAGTTTTACAAATGAAGCATACAGCTCAGAGCACGGTAAAGCCATTAACAGTGATGCACATAAACTATTTAGACATCACAACAAAAAGTTCACAAGTAATATAATAAAATCACATATTAAATCACAGATTTCCCAATATGATCTTGGTAATGCCAAAAAATTCCACTGTTTTAAATCAATTTTACACGTTTTAGACTGCCACAGAATTTTGATCGATGCAATGTCAAAACAATAATAGTGTCAGATTCTTTTATGGTTCTTGTTACTATATAGAAAAATTAACAATTTCCACGTATTTGCTCTGTTTCTATTCTTTAACACTTCGGTCTCCTCTCCACTGTGATGACATGTGTGTACAAATAGTTATATTAGGCATAGAGATTACTGGTCGCCTGAAGTGGACAGGAATACTTATTGGGTGGAAAACCATTGGTCCATCGTGCTCTGAAGTATGTTCAAATAGCCCAGCAATATTCGTGTTGTGAACTGATATAGGCATGTAGTGTGTGCCCTGGGGGTGAAGAATGAATCCAGGAAGGGCAACTGATGATGAAACACTATCACTGCTGTGATTTGTGTTCTGCCCCCCTGCCTTGCATGAGCTCCGCCTTCTTGAGGATTCATGTGACACAGATTCTGAGTTGAAATTCATCAGAATTGGCAGAGTTGTTTCCCTCCGCTCTGTCCCTCAATCTCATCTTGGTACAAGTTGCTTGTGACTCCTTGACGAGTTTTATGTTTGTTGCTCTTCCATTTAAGCTGGCTGTGGTCATCCTCCAGGTCTCGGCTGCTGGTGCTGGAGCTGGTGTCGCTGGGCTGTCCATGCTTGTGGTGATGGTGGTGGTGCTGTATGTGATGGTGCATGTGATGGTGATGCCCTTCCTGAGAGAATCGCTTGGTGATGTTGTGTTTGAATTTATACACATTGTCCCTGAGGAAAAGATGAGAAATAAAATGGATTGAACTGCAGGAAATTGTAAAAATACAATGAGTATATCAGCAAAACTAGAAAGTGGAAAATCATCCAACATTATCATAATGATTATTTTACTTGAAGTTTTAATAGAAGCTCTTTGAGTCTCAAGAAATTTCACACAAAAATATCTTCTTTTTCTTCTTCTTCTTCTTCTTCTTCTTCTTCAGTGTTCCAAGCCATTGAGGTTCTTTGCTGCAGATACAGTCCGTCTCCATTCGTCTCTCTGGTTGACCTTTTCTTGCCAGTCGTTGATTCCAAGTGCTTGTAGGTCTGTATATATATTATCTCTCCACCGTCTTCTTGGTCTACCACAGGGTCTACGGTCATTTATTTCCTGAGTGTAAGTGAGTTTTGTTTCCCTATTATCTTCCATTCTTTCTATATGCCCCAGACATTGGAGAAAAAAAAAATATCTTCATAATTAAAAAAAATTAAAAACAACATGAAACAAAGTAAATCTCATCATATATGTGTTTGTAGGAAAATAATGTGAACTAAAGTTGCCACTTGGGTAGCCAGATTTTTAAAATAACATGTAAGGAAGTGCACGATACAATGCTTGATACATATCAGTCGTTACATGGGATTGAAAAGGGGGTAAGAAGCCAACATCATTGCAGTTAGTTCCCTTTCAGGCAGTCTGGCCCAACACATTAAGTGATCATATGGTGTATGTGGTAATGGGTTTTCTTTGATGGAGACATGGTGCTACAGATTTTTATGGGAATCTCAACCTTAATTTGACCACTCACCAGCAACGGAATGACATAATGAAATAAAAATAAATGATTACATAGACTTAAAGGGAAGCCCTGAAATTTTCCGTTATCAGTTGTAGGCTGGATTGATCTAGGAGACTACATAATTTTGAATAAATCCTCACCTAAATGGGGATACTAAATGTACTTGTTTTTAAAAAAATTCAAAAGTCAAAAAAATCTATTTAACTTCCTTAAACATCATCATCCTCATGTGCCATGCCGATAAGCGTGGGTGGTCATGTTTCATCCTCTAACTTGATCACCAGAATCATTGATCAGCTCAGTGTTCTTGTCTCGACCATGCCACATGGCCAAGCCATCAAGGTATTTACTTCTCATCCTTCCCCTTGTTCTCTTCCCCTCGATTTTGCCAGTTGTCACAAAGTTCTCCAAATTATTTCTTCTCATTACATACCCACAAAATTGTGACTGTCTTCGTCTAATTTCTCTAATCATTTTACGATTTTCATTTATTTCTTGTAGGACTTGGTCATTGGTTTTTCTGTCTATCCCATGTCCTAAAACATAGACTTATGACTAAATCAAAATAAATAATCTTTAAAAAAACCTGGCATTTTGGTGTCACCTCCATATGTAGAATAATGTATTAATAATATATTAAATCCTTATAACAATAAAGGATGTGACCATTTTCCATTGATGATTTACCTTGAAGAAGTTGAGCCACTTGGAGATGTCTTCTCCAAATTTGAAAGATCAGAAACATAGCCACTGCTGCCCATGCCATTTTGATCCGTTGTAGATCCCATCCCATGCATGTGGCTGGTGTAGGAGAAGAGGGGAACCATACCTAAGAAGAGGATAGAACATTCTTAAATTTATGGAAGATCCTATAGAATTATTGCAGGACACAAAATTCTGGAATATCAACTATAGTGTACGTTCAAGATTAGTATGTCAGATTTCTGTGTAGGTGACAATAGCCCAGTGAAGGCCAAGAACCTGCTAGAGCAGTGGTTTTTGGCCCGCGCCCCCCTTCACCATATTTTCAGAATGTCATTCCCCTTCCCCCCTTCATATTTCCTACCTATAATCCCCCCCTTTTTTACACAGTATACAAAATAATGGAAGCTAAATTTAATAACACATACTAAAACAATTCTAGATGTCCACATTAAACGTGATTTGTGGGTCTACTTACTTTATAAAATGAATTTTAGAAGGGTGAGACGTACAGAACCATAAAGTATGAAGGGAAAAACAATATCAAGTAATCGGTTCTTGTATTAACGCGATCTTGAAATAATCTTAATTCTCCCCTTGGAAACCCTAAAATTCCCCCCTGGGAGAGAGGGGGGGGGGGGGGTACAAATTCCCCACCGGTTTAGAACCACTGTGCTAGAGTCTTGACTACCAACCAACTTCTATCTACCAAAAATTGTCTGGAAGTGTCAGACTTGAAATCTACTACTGCTTTTACTGAAGCCAATATTGCGCACTCGACTTCGTCTAGTATGTATTGGTTCTGGCTTTTTCTCAGTTGACATTTAATTGTTTACACTTTTGTCTTTACTATTTTTATTTGTATATAATAATTAGAACACAAAAGACAAAGAGAAGCTTTCATCACAGAAGGAAATTTGTGGGAGTCAAAAAGAAGTAAACCTATTATTAAATTTAGAACATTACTGATTCAGTGCTGAAGGATAATATATAATCAAATATGATCTTCCATTTGGACAGAAGGATGACATATCACTTTACTAGGGTAATAATGTTATTTGTTTCATTTTGCAGTATCTTCCGCAATTTTAATGGAAATTTATATTATAATACTTTTCATTTGATTGTGCACCATTTGGTTCAAAACTCAATTTTTGATGGGCACTGAATCAGTTAAATCAGTGCTGCTAGATGGAGCAGAAACGTGAACATCTACTACAATTACTAAAGACTACAAATAATCTTTAACTGGTGCCTGCACAGAACAGAAGGACTGAAATATCATGACAGAATCACTAATGCAGAGCTTATAGAAATAATTATACAGATTCTAGTGACTCAAGAGGCGAGGCAAAGACAATGGTGCAGGATAGGATACACATTGACAAAACCTGACAACGGAATAGCTAGAAAGCAATTGTTCAGGAACTTGCAGGAGCAAAAGAGATGTAAAAAATAAAAAAAAATAAAATACTTGTAAAAAAGAATTCAGAGGCAGAGATGAATAATATGGAGAGGACAAGAAAGGACGTCTGTGTGTTACTGGGACCTTTAAGGTAAAGTTGAATACTGCTTTCTTTAACTATATTCAGATTGACGTCTGCAATTGTATGAAGAAGGAGGACAAAGACCATGATGGCACTTTTCATGCCCTCCAGCACATATATATATATATAAACAAAGAGTTCAACTAATATTTGCCTGAACACAAACTGTCAAAGTAACAACTGACTATATAATAAGCTACACTAGCAACTTTCTGCAACAGTAATTGAGTTAAATAACAACTTAGACATTGCAGACTAACGTAGCTTTTGATTTGGACACAAAGAGTTAATGTTATAACTCACAGTGTGATCCTGAGCTGGTCTCAGACATGCTGCCGCTACCGTTGTTTGAGGATGCCATGGAGTGCTGCTGGTCTGCCAGTAAAGATCGTAGATGTTTGTCTCTGTGTTTGTTGTCCATGGTTAAAGAGGTATCTCCTTGTATGCCTGAGCAACCTGTGGATGCTGGGTAAAAGGCTGACCGCTGTAAAAAACTGGTCTGACTATTGTCTGCCTCCATCCCAGTTACATCTGACTTTTCCACATCATCAAGTGGAGCACATCGTGGCACAGCTGTATCATTGCAGTGGACAAGTTCTTGCATATTAGTATTTAAGACATTAGAAACTGGATTTCATAAAATAAGCAGAAGCCAAATGTATAATCCCATCCATATACATTTTATCATCAACTGCATTATTATTTTTACGCAGTGCATTTGCTTTGGAACAAAGGACAGCAATTGCTGCTTAGTGTTAGTGTGTGAATCAGTGTGCAAATCAGTGTGCGAATAAGTGAGTGAATCAGTGAGTGAATCAGTGTGAATCAGTGAGAGAATGAGCATGAATGAGTGTGTGAATGAGTGAGTGAATGAGTGAGTGAATCAGTGTGTGAATCAGTGTATGAATCAGTTTACGAATCAGTGTACTGAGAACAGTATAACTGGAAAGTTGTTTGTCTGGAGCCAATAGGACACATTAAATAGGAAGATCTATAAATACATAGGGAATTAGAGACAGAAAGGAAATTTGTTGTTGCGCTCGCTCGCTTTGAACTCAAGCGTAGTCCAAATACACTACTTCTAGTAGTGCTGGACTGAATTTTTGCGTGTATATTAGCTTTCCCTATTAACAGTGTCCCTCACCATCAGATGAACTCACTCCGATTTCAGGGGTACTTGTAATTTACATCCTCAAGTCAAAGACGATACGTCAACATTTTAGTCCAACTGTCCGGTGTAGGGATTGAACTCCTTACCTCAGCATCAGCACACCAGATGTTTAAGAACACACATTTTTATCCATTCGGCCATGCTAACCTACACAGAAATGAATAATATGGGGAAGATATGGATGGAGCTGTATGAGACAGCAAAAGATAGGGTAGTTTAGAGTGAGAAGATGGGAGGCCCATGCCCCAATGGAGGATGTGAGTTTTATATTACTATTAAAGATTAAGAGTTAATAATATTCATGGTCTTCAAATTTATATACATATATAGTTCTGGAGCAGGTATCTTTTATGGGTCTGTGATGGGATCTACATTTTGTAGATCTGAATGCACAGAAAAATATGTTTTTTTCTATCTTAACCACATTAATCTCTCTTATAATGTTGGTTGCCTGTCTCTGATGTTTCACCATACAATTTTTCCCTCATTTGGGTTAAGGAAAGCCATGTCATCACTTGCAGATGCATTTAGTTCGTTTCCCAATTTGCCTTTTCTTTAGAAAATTACAGCAAAATCAGAAACCATCTTTGTTACTCAGTGTGTCCAGAAGAATAAAATAATGTTTTCAAATAGTTATTACCTTTCAGACTGAGATAATTTTTTACAATGAAGAAATAAAAATGTTTACGTTCTGTGATGAACTTCTTGCTTGCATTCTCCAGATGATTCATGATCTTCTTACAAAATGGGTCCATAACATTGACACTTTCCACTTCCACTAGGAACCTCATCACTTCATCCTGGAAAATATGAATGACATTTCTGAAACTGAAAAAAAATTATAGTCCATAATCATTTACAACTGAACACAGAAAGTAAAATGGATAGTAAGTGACATTAAAATATATAAATGAAGATCAAGTGTTCTTTTTCTATGTAATTTTAGCTGTTAAAAAATCTCTTTCCAGCCTAATAGGCATAAATAACAGGGACAAAAGGAAATAAGACAAACATAGATTAGAAGAATGATGTGAATATTTAACTAAAAACAGGTATAGTTGCTATATAAGTAATGGAAATCAGGAGGCAAGAAGATGTTAATTTATGCTGAATACCAAATAAATGTCTGGAACTATGATGTTAATTGATTCAGAAAGTAATTTATTTTAAAAGAACATTAGCCTTTTCTATTTGCATTTCTGGCAGTGTTGATCTGGAAGCCCAGTCACATTTGAAAAAAATCCACCTTGGTGAGGATTCGAACATATAACCATCAAGTTGATAGTCAGGTGTGCTAGTCACTGAGCCACAGGGGTTTCCTTGACTCTACTTCTTTAACTCATCTGCATGTAGCCATTTTACTAGATTTTGATGGAATTTTAAAAAACCTTGAATTTAATAATTCACACTCATTATAAAATGATTCTAATTGATATAGATGTGTCTTTGTACAGACTGACTTCAGAAGCAGTCATACAATACATAATTGTTTAAGCTTTGAAAGTTTAAAAACAATCCAATCTACGTCATAAAGTAATTGTTTTAAATGAGTTAATAAATGCTAAAATTATTCTAGTGCACATGATTTCTTACATTTTGTTTTTGGGAAGATGTTATACATTTTTAGCTCATCGTACATGCTTATCTGGTCCACCTTTGACAATATTCCTTACAAATGTCTAAATTGCATCTGTCCATTTTCTTTCTTTCTTTCTTCCGTTCTTTTTTGCATTTATTTCCCAGAAAATTTCCTGGTGCCCATTTTCGGCTGATCTGACCTGAGAGATTAGGTCAGTTTAAAAAATGTCTGCCTTGATCAGGGTTCAAATACATAACATCTGGGCCAGCAGGCAAATGTGCTGGCTACTGCACTATTTCAGCTCTCAATAACCTAAATTTAAGAAACCCTCCTTTGTATATTACAAGACAGTTTACAAAACAATAGACCGTTAGCTAAAATCTACACAAATATTTTTTTTTTTTTTTTTTTTTCGCTTTTCCATCCTGTTTCAGGATATTGCGGTCAACACCAGCATCTTTCAGCTGTATGTTGATTCCTAGGCTAGATTACGCTCATCAGCACGCCACGACTTTCTGAGCGACCAGCTCCATACTCTCATACGTCACTTTTGCAATTCGAACCACTGCTAATTCTCGTCGCGTCACATGACGAGAGTATTCGGGGTTAGCGGAGAAAGCTACTAACCCCTCGGCCATGGAGCCGGCATACAAATAATTATCACTTCAATAATAATACAAAGGGGAAAGCTGGAGTATGTTGTGATAACAGGAAATTTGGAGGGGAAGAGAGTCAGAAGATAACCAAGAAAGAAGATCCTTGTACTTGATATGAGGAGATGGAGAAACATCTATATCAGAAATGACTAGCAGTATATGAGTCAGAATGATATGGAGAGGCATAATGACCAATGGCATATAACAGGAACTATAAAAAGAAGAAGAAGAACTATTTATAACTCAGGATAAAATCAAATTATGGTACACCTACATCTTCTATCTGATACCTGTTGATAAGTAACCAAGCATGGTACTATGCATGATCAGTTGTTTTGACTGTGTGTACCAATCAACACATAATATACTGTTATTTTTTTATGTTTAGTCTAAACATAGTAATGAAATCTGGCCACATTTTTATGTGCAACATTGTATATGTTTTATGCCAGGTGTATATATGTTGTCTCTTTGGAAGTAATACACTCTTGCTTTGTCCATTGCAGGTATTATTCCCCTTTAGAAAAAAAATTATGGATTATTTTACACTGCCTTGAGGCATCTAGAGTTTATGGTGCTAGCCCCATATTCTTATAGATCAATTGACACTTGATGGGTGATGTAGTATCTGCTGCAACATCTTCTGGGACTGAAAGAGTTAATACCTAAAAAATGATTGTAATTAATGAATGTTATTGCACATTAAGTCATGAACTTCAGTTATTCAGCATTATAGATACAATATACATGATGATTTGTAAACAATTCAAACCTGTGCTTCCTTGAAACCCATGTAAAACTTAGTAGAACAACAGTGATGCTCATTAGAAGTTGGTTGGGTTGGGGGCTTGTCCTCTTTACAAACTTCTAGAAATTATAAGACTGGAATGTCAGGTTCAAAATGTGCAATGTGACTTGTGTTACATTTTGTAAAATTAAATATTAACTCATAAATCACATGAGGGTTTGGTGCAAGATTTCCTCACCGAGTTTGAACTTTCTGTTGAAGATTAAGAATAAAATATTTCCATGGTTTTCACATCTGTCATCATCCAGTGGCTTGTGCTGAGCAGATATCCCCCAACCCTAACGATCTTTTGAAATTCCTCTCTGTTATAAACCAGACATTCTGCCTCTATTTCTGTTATGTGTAAATTAGCTGTCACACCTTGAATCCAGTCATAATGTTCTTTCCTCTTCTTTCTTTCCCTTGTTTCTCTTTCCCATTAATGGTCTTAAGTGACTTCCCATATCTGCCATGGGCTAATATATCACTGAAATGTTGTCATTGCATTATAATACAACATTTCTTCTACCCTTTAAGTCATAACTGTGACACACCCACACTTCCCATTTTCAGACATCCATTTTTTGTTTGGTCCAAACCTACTTTTTGTTTGGAACTGAATCTGCTAATGAGTGATCGAGGAAATGCTGCAGCTCTCAATACCTCAGCGAGTGTTTTCTTCTCTGTCCACAATATTCTCAACATTTTTCTAACAAAACCTCCACTGCCACCAGTTTCTTCATAACTTTAGTTTATTTCTCACTGCTCAAATTATGTGCATCCTTTCAGAAAGACAGGCCACAATAGAGGATTCTTGTATTTGTGATATTTCTGTTTTTCATGTTTTCCATTCTTGTAACATAATCTTTGGATGTGATGATTCTTTTCTTTATAATTTGTCACATCTTCCGTCAGATATCATTGTGTAGCCTAGATATTGAAAACAATAAACCTGTTAGATTTGTGGCAGGAGCCACTGGAGGGCATCAACTACCATGCGTGCCTTCCTACCTGTCTGCCTGGCGATCATGTATTCAAATCTCCCTTGAGGCAGACATTTTAAAATTGGCCTTGGTTCTTAGGTTGACCCAGTCTAAAAATGGATACCAAGAAATGTTCTGGAAGTCAAGCCGAACAGTGTGTTAGTAATCACAGCACCCATAGGGTTCTGATTGGTTTAAAATGTGGGGTTAGCACCACATACCCACTAATCCTTATGGTATGAAAAAGAATTCTTTAATTTTTAAACTTCCTTATTATATAAAAATCATATTTAAATATGTGTTTTCTTGGATGGAAACAATCATGCATTCAATTTCGCTGATATTTTAAAATAACTCCTTCTTCTCACTTTTCTCCACCACCTTGTCTAGTATGGTTTGCATATTGTTTTTAGAATCTGCTATTAAAAGTGTGTCATTGGCATATCTCTGAGAACACATTATTATTTTCTGGAATAATGTTTAATTAAACACTGCTGTTGAGTAAACAACATTTTGGCACAAAATCTCCTATTGTAAGTCCTTTATACAAGGTGTCTCGCACAATGTCTCTTGCAAAAGGTCTCTTGCACATGGCAGAATCCAATATAAAAGAAGTATCAACTCTGCATACTTTGAGAAAGTATATGAAATTTTGACAGGGCAAGAAGTTGCAAATATCAATTTATAATAAACAGTTATAAAACTTGCAAGCACGATTATAATAACAAAACAAATCAGCTGATTGCATAATTATTCACAAAGACCTATTCATTTAACCCACATTAATCATCAATAAAACTTGACCAATAATAATGAAGTTAGAGTACATAGCACTAATCTATTTTAGCTCAGTATAAAGTAATTGAAATTAAGTAAGCGCAAAATTTACTTAACATAATGACTTAAGAATATTTTACAACCTCACACAGCATTCCTAATTGGAGAGATAGTTTAAATATTGTCCACAAAATATTATTACTACTCTCCCCCCATTGTTCATCTTTCTAACTACATTAACCCAGGGACAATTTAGTGGAACATCAAGTATTGGGAAGTAATTTAAATTCAGCGCCAGTGACTCACTTCTATCTATGTCGTGTAAACGTTGCTGCAACATATTGATGTGTTTAATGGCCATCTCAATTATTTCTGTCTTCTCAATACGGCCTTGACCCTGGAAAATAATATCATTATTAATGTTTTTCATAAACATTAGAATCCTCAAACTATCATTAACTTATTACATTAACTACATAATTATTGCTTATTCATCATCAGAAACAATTCTGAAAAAATTATACATTATTAATTTTAAAAATATATTCATCTTCATCATTATTAATTTATTATGTAGCAGGTCCGTTGCAGAGCAACACACTCATCATTCTCATCACTCTCATCACACTCATAATTCTCATCACTTTCATTACACTCATCATTCTCATCACCTCTCATCACACTCATCATTCTCATAACTCTCATCACTCTCATCACACTCATCATTCTCATCACTCTCATCACACTAATCATTCTCATCACTCTCATCACACTCATCATTCTCATCACACTCATCACTCTCATCACACTCATAATTCTCATCACTTTCATTACACTCATCATTCTCATCACCTCTCATCACACTCATCATTCTCATAACTCTCATCACACTCATCACTCTCATCATTCTCATCACTCTCATCACACTAATCATTCTCATCACACTCATTATTCTCATCACACTCATCATTCTCATCACTCTCATCACACTCATTACTCTCATCACACTCATCATTCTCATCACACTCATTAATCTCATCACACTCATCATTCTCATCACGGTCCACTGGAGGCCAGCATGGCCAAATGGATAAGAGCGCTAGGTCTTAAACTTACAGTCAGTTGGACTAAATTGTTGACTTGTCGTCCTTGATGTGGGTACGTAATTACAAGTACCTCAGAAGTCGAAGTGGGTGAAGGACGCTGGTAACAGGAAAAGCTAATCCACACGCAAAAATCAGTCCAGTGGACCAGACACAGTAGCACATATATGGACTATTTTGAGTTCAAAGCGAGTGAACGAAAAAAAAAAAAAAATTCACGGCCCACAAGAAGATTCTTTCCCAGTTCCCATGCCTCATGTATTTTCATGCACTAGGTGTCTCCATGGACTGTGTGCACATTCATGCTCATTCAACTCCTGCATTTCTGTCATTTTACAGCCTCACAATTGTGCTATTCTGTGAAATAAGAACATTGATAGAAGACATTTCTATCAATGTTCTTTCCAAACCTATGTTACGTTTAAAATGGAAACAATAAATATTCTCTAAATCTAAATTTAGCATATCCTTTACAGGACCTCGCTGTCAACACCAGCATATTTCAGCTGTATGTTGATTTCTTGGCAAGATTACGCTCAGTAGTTTGCCATTGCTTTCTGAGCGGCCGGCTCAGTGTCCCGCAAGTCACCAGCGGGGGACGAACCGCTCCCAGCTCGCTCCCGCTACGAGACTCTGCGTGACAAACGGGATTACGGAGAAAGTGTTGTAACCCCACAGCCAGAGAGACCGGCAATAAATATTCACTTAACATAAATTATTTTTTTTTATTTCTGAAGCATACAAACTAAAATTACAGAATAAGATATTATATCATATAATGCAATCTGAGAATCTCTGAGGCAAAGTGGGTAAGCAGCCCCCCCCCCCCCCCCCCCCCCCCCCCCCACTGAGAAGATTGTGGGTTTGGGAGTACTCTAGAGTCTATAGAGGTCATTCCTAAAACTACGGAGTTCATGATTTGTGCAACACTTTCAGCAGGCCACTCTACAGAAAAAAGACTAGGTCGTGTGGGATAGAACTCGGTGCAATGAAGTCAATTCTCTTGCCTTTAAACAATTGTAAACATTTTTATCAAATAAATGTAAGTAATGAAATCTGTCAACTGTGCATGGTCTCTTTTTAAATCACATGAATAAATGTCTAACGAAAACAGAATGTACACAGTAATGTAACTAAATAATTGTGCACGTAAAGATCTTTCTTTCTGTCATTTCTAGCGTCTTGAATGACAGAAAGAAATCATTTAGTGCTAATTAAAATATTTCATAATATACATATTTTTCATCAACAAATATTTCAATAAAGTTTATATTACTTATATCATTACTTATTGTGTTCAGCTTTTTACCATTCACACATATATCTTACTCGGTTTTCCTTTAGATCTATTACTTAGTATTTCTTCCCATATCAATCAGGTGCCGTCTCCACAATGAAGGTTGGCTGCAATGGATCTCCAATACTGTCTGTCTCTCGCCCTGACTGTACATTCTGAAAAGTTGATGTTCGTCCATCTCTTGATGTTATCTTCCCACTTGTATCGCTGTCTACCTCTTGTTCGCTTGCCCTCAACCTTGCCCTCTAGTATGGCTTTATAAGAGTATCATGTCTTTTAACGTGGCCGAAATATTTCACTTGCCTCCTCGTTATTTCTTTCATCAACTCTCTCTTCATTCCCAGTTTTTCTAGAACCTCTGCATTTGATTGTTTTTGTTTCCATGAAATACGACATATTCTTCCGTATATCCCATATCTTCACATAGGTGTTTGACATATAATATTTGTTAATGGAGTTGTGGTAGCACAGTGGCTAATGAACTCACCTGATGGCCCATTGGTCCTGAGTTCAAATCTATCTTGAAGCGGGCAATTTTTAATGGACCACGTGGTTCTGGTGTCGACCCAGCCTTATAGAAGGGGAAGCAGAAAATTGTCTGGGCAGTTAAGGTTATGATACTGACCACATCTCTCACAGTTAAGGTTATGATACTGAAAATTGTCTGGGCAGTTAAGGTTATGATACTGAAAATTGTCTGGGCAGTTAAGGTTATGATACTGAAAATTGTCTGGGCAGTTAAGGTTATGATACTGACCACACCTCTCATTAAATGCCGACTATTCTAACACAAAATATACATCCAGACCTTATCTCCAGTTTGCCTTATGGATCTTTAACTTTATTTAACTATTTATTTACTCAAAGCTTAACAAGCATTTATTGCCCACCATTCACAGTCAGAATTTAAAAAATGGTAAATTTGCACGCATTAATGTATACTGGGCATATTCTTATTGCCCTGTATTTACAGACCAATCGACACTTGATATGTAGTCAGTATCACGTCAGCCACCTTTCCTTTCAGAACATTTCTTGGTACCTATTTTAGTCGATTGACCTGGAAGATCAGGTTAATTTTTTTTATATTCTCAACTTGGCAATTCAAACACATGACCACTAGATCAGCAAGCAAGCGTGCTAGCCACTTCATCACCGAGACTCCCTTTGTCTGTGTGTTCACTATCAAATTAGTCAAACTAAAAATCTAGTTGTAAACAATGACATGTACCTGTTTGTGGTAGCTGCTTGGTATAAGTCTGCTCAGATCAGCTAGACAGTTGTTCATTCTATCACGGCGCCGCTTTTCAATTATTCGGTGAGACATAGGGTCCTGTGATAATAAATTAAGTTAGATTAAAGATTAATTGAAACACTCACATGCAAAGTAGGTATCTTGTAACATAATTTTCAAATAAATGTTTTCAATGATTTTATTAGCTGGGGTGGCTTAGTAACGCATACAGATAAAACTAATATAGAGAAAGAAATATACGTTAATGAGGAAATATTGGAGGTGGTGAAACATTTCGAATATCTTGGGTCATTAATTACCAACAATGGTGACACAATGAAGGAAATTAAAAGACGAATATCTGTTGCACTTCAGAAACTAAAACAAATGAATAAATTGTGGAATGGGACAGATAGAACTACAAAAATTAGATTTTTAAGAGTAATGCATCTTTCCCATTGTAACATACGCCTGTGAGACCAGGACACTTAATAAACAAGCTGAACAGTGCATAAATGCTTTTGAATATAAATGTTATAGACGAGTTCTAAGAATATCTTGGATACAAAAGAATAAATGCATCCGTACGACAAGAGCTTAATATTGAAAAAGATTGGCTACTAAAGTTAATAAAACAAAGAAAATTGAAATATTTTGGTCACTTGAAACGTCACGAAAGTTTGGAGAGAACAATCATGGAGGGGTATATGCCCAGGAAGAGAAGAAGAGGTAATTCAAAGAGAAGATGGGGGGCAGGATGTGGCAGATGATCTCCAGACGGGTGTATCAGACGCGGGACATCTTGCTTATGATCGAGAAGGTTTCCGGAAGGTGGTTAAGGAGCGAGGTTCTACAATGGACATGCTACTGAATGAATGAATGAATGAATGAATGAATGAATGAATGCTTATTAATGAATGAATGCAGGATTACAATTCCACAACAAACTAGGCCAAGGGTTCAAAATCATCCACAGGAAGCAGATTTCTTTGCATTGATTTCAATGGTTGAGAGTCAGCCATTCAGAAAGCTTTGGCAAATTATTGAACGCAACAATTGCCTGGTAAAACACAAACAGCCAATAAATGCTGGAGTTAATTGAAGTGTCCTGTAAAAGTAAATGCAACTAACTTTAAAATATATTTTAATTATTTTCATATACATCTTATTTGTTTACAATTCTAATTTAGTAGTTGGGATTATGAAATAAAGCAAAACGTAGCATAAAGCTAAACTATCGAAACCCGTTCCAATGGCTTTATTACAAAAGCATGAAAGAAACATTAACAGGTGTGGTAGAATTAAACAAAGCATTCACTTTGAATGAATTATGCACCATGGGTTGGTCAGAAGAAGTCGCCGTAGGCATTCAGGTAAGCATCCCATTGCTTAGGTAGGCGGCGAATGCCGTCAGCAAAAAAGGATTGTAGCTGCTCACTGAACCAAGTATTTACCGCGTTCATTACGTCTGCATCTGTGTGAAATCGTTGCCCCTTGAGAGCTTTTTTTAGAGGTCTGAACAAATGAAAAGCACATGGTGACAAATCAGGACTATAGGATGGATGTTGCAGAATTTCCCACTTCTTCCTTGCTAATGCTTCCTGCACAATCTTTGTGACATGCAGACGAGCATATTATCGTGCAACAAAATCACACCGCGAGAAAGCATGCCGGTCGTTTATTCTTGATGGCTTTTTGCAGCCTGTCTAGTGTTTGCAAGTAGTGGGTAGAGCTGATGTTGACACCGGGTTCTTTAAAGTCGGCCAATAATAGCCCTTCATGGTCAAAAAATGCACTCAGCATAACCTCACCAGCCGAAACTTGTAACTTGAATTTTTTGGCTTTTGGTGATCAAGCATGCTTCCATTGCATGCTCTCTCTTTTGCTGTTCGGCTCAAAGTGGTGACGCCATGATTCATCACCTGCCACTATGCGGAAAAGAAATGCATCCCCCTCCACTCTGTAACGCAGCAAGTGGTTCAAACACCATCCCATGCGTTCTTCATTTTGGTGGTCGGTCAAAATCTGTGGTTCCACTGTGAACACACCTTCCGATATTACAGTTTCTTACTAACGACATTTTGAATTGTCACTATTGACACATCAAATTCTTTCACTAGTGAACGTATGCTTCAACAACGGTTCATCTGTACTGCTGCATCAATTTTCGCGATGGTTTTTTTTGTTGCAACAATATGCGCTTGGCCCGACCGTCGAAGATCTGTCGTGAACTGACGTCCTTTCCGAAACATTCTTGCCCATTCTGTCACTGTTGTCTTCGACACACAGTTGTTACCGTACGCTGCCTGCATTCTTCGATGAATGTCCACTTGTCGACATCCTTCAAATGAAAGAAACTGAATCACCGCTCTTTGAGCTTCTTTGGATGGATTTTGGATCAACCCGGCCATTTTCTCAACGGTCAGAAATAGAACCTATGCTTCATGGGACGATAAGCACGTGCTCTTTTACTCATTGGTCAGTACTTATCACATGACTAGGACATGATCATGTTGAACATACGCAATTACGCGCGGTGCGGCACGAACGGACCCTGATAATACTTTTCAACAAAGTTGTTATGTTGTAAAGTTGATACTAGCTGGATTTATCATCCACTCGAACCAGCAGCTACATAATTTCTATAGAACTAAGACGTATTTGAGATCTATAGTTACCTACACATGCAAAACTCTTAAAAGGATGTGAAGTGAAAGGGAAAATTCCTACATAATATCTTTACGTGCAGTGATACTGCCAGAGCTTTGTTGGAGTAACAGGTTCACAACAGGAAACTTCATATGATTCTCCAGACTGACTTGTACTCTGGCATGATAAAGTTGTATAGGGTGTATGTTTTAGTGACTGTGCATGAACTTTACTGAGGGTGAATACAAAACTTGGACAGGCAATATTTTCAAACACTGCACTGTCATTAAATATACACCATATGTAAACCTTTATTCTTACTGAATTACTTACCCTTGGCAGTTTGTGTCGCTTCAAGCTCAGCTCAAACTCGTCTGCTGCTGTAGCGAAATTCAGCAACCTGGCGGAAAAACAACGTTCCAGGTTATCAGTCTTACGTAGACAATGAAGTTGAATCATTTGCCAAACGAAAGAATGACTGATTATCGACAACATAGACAATAATTGAATCAGTTTGTTAATATCATTCGTTACAAGCAGTCGTTACAATAATCCACTGTATCTTTGTTGTTACTCTAACTTCATTCTACCCAAGAAAGTTGTTAGCTTAAGTCATTCAGTCCTTGACAGTTGTTACTTGAACTCACACTACTCTAGACATTTGTTATTTTAACGCATTCTGTACTAGGAAATTGGTACTTTAACACATTCTGTATTAGAAAGTTGTGTTACTTTAGCACATTCTGTATTAGACAATTGATACTTTAACACATTCTGTATTAGAAAGTTGTTATTTTAACTCATTCTGAACTAGACTGTTGTTACTTTAAGACATTATGTCCTAGAGAAGGGGTGGACAAATTTTTTGTGCTTAGAGCCACATTAACAAATGTAAAGCTCTGGGGGGGGGGGGGGGGGCATATATATTATGTCCACTTTGTTTACAGCAACCTATCACAATAAGTAATTATGAATTATTTATAGGTTGTTAAGCAGTATAAATAACTAATTATTGCAATTTTATTTTACTTATACACTTATACATTATATTTTACAATATGGACAACAACTTTTACTAATTTGTTGACAAGATTTTACAATTTTTTATTATAATAATTTTATTAATTATTTATCAATGGCTTTAATTTAGACACAAACCGACTACATTGTCACTAAAATGGTTGATTTCTAATGAGATGTATGTAACTGCTTGCAGTTTTTTGACAATATTCTTGAAATCTGGAGCAAGTTTACTTGTTGAAATTCGCATGACAGCATGCAAATGCAGTCCGACAATAAAGATCAATTCTTAGATTTGTTGATCTTCAAG
The DNA here is from genome assembly GCA_014155875.1 of Cepaea nemoralis. Classification (NCBI taxonomy): domain Eukaryota; kingdom Metazoa; phylum Mollusca; class Gastropoda; order Stylommatophora; family Helicidae; genus Cepaea; species Cepaea nemoralis. The sequence continues at coordinate 91,666 of JACEFZ010010520.1, read as the reverse complement.
CAAGAAAATGCTTGTTTGCAAATGTATGTTGATCCAAATAATGATACAAGTTTACAAAATAGAAAATTAGAAAATAATTTTATCAAAAATGTTAAAACAATGATAACGGTACATGAAATTCTGTAAAATTCAACAAAATAACTTAAAAACGAAGTAACATTTTTTATTTTTAAATGCAATCGAGGCCACATAATATCACTGCCGGGTCGCACACGGCTCACCGGCCATAGTTTGCCCAATCCCTGTCCTAAATAGTTAGTTAGTTAGTTAGTTAGTCGCGGTTCCAACTTCACGGCAACGGGTCATCCCCATTATGCTCCGTTCCTGTGCCAGTGAATATCACATAAAATGCTCCTCACTGCCCTATGTGAACAATGGAATAGACAGGAGTATCGGCAAGCCAACAGCCCGCACAGGTACACTTTGCATAATGCCGCCGCCAGAATGCCAACACAAAAGTAATCCACGAGAAATACAGTTCATTGTCGATGGAAGCGGCAGTCACCAGAAAGACTTCATTGACCCGAGTTTTTATCCCATATGGCTAGGTATCTTTCCGCAGGGCGACCCGCCGAAAGCGTGCACAAAGCACGAACTCCGAGGCTCCAGCGACGACTCCCAGGAGTCTCCTGAAAAATGCACTCGTGAACCGAAAAGGCAAACCAGTCAATCCAGCAACAGCCGGCCGCCATCGTTCCGAATATGCAGTTCACGTTACAAACTGCGAGCAGATGTAAAAGCATTCCAATCGACATTCACAGCTCACAGTGTTGCGCCGCGCACTCACTCAGTAGTAGGGCGACGGAACCATAGCCTCCTTAGTCGCCTCCTACGACGTGCATGGTAGGCAACAGTGTTACTATTCTTTGCTCCCCCGTATGGGCCCCGGCAACACACGGGAGAACTATTATTGCATAGACCGGGAATCGAACCCGGGTCACCCACGTGGCAGGCGAGTATTCTACCACTAGACCACCGATGCCTACAACACATTCTGTCTCTGATAATTGTTATTTTAACTACCTTCACTTTAAACTCTTTCATTTGTTGCTCAGTTGTTACTTTAACTCTTTCTAGTCCCATAATTATATTTCTAAAGCCAGAACTACCTGGCACAAGCCTAGTTAAAAGTAGCAAAGGGGGGGGGGGGGCTGTCTCGAGGTATGGTGTCCGCCTCGAGTGCTGGAGTCCCGGGTTCAGGCCCCGGTGAGGACCGGGATTTATTAAAAAATCTACCTGGACTTCCAGTAATAAAATTTCCCCTGGTCTCTGGGTAGTGAGATCGGACACCCGTGTGTATTGTTGCGTACGTAACAAATCCCTTGGCAGTTGGAAATCGAAAAAGAGTAGCCTAACGCGCTGCCCGGGCAAAATTTCGAGTTAAAAATCTACTCAAAGTATTTCAGGATCATCGCCGATGCAACGGAATTCGTGCATTGAGCTGAGTTTCTCCAGACTCAGGTTTGAGTTAAGAGAAAAACGGAGCACTTATGGGTTAAACCGTGTGCCGTGATGTTGATCCAACGACTAAACGACTAGTTAAAAGTACAGGGTGCATTTTTAATAACTGTGGGGTTTTCGAAAATATTGCCGTTCCAAGTTTTGTATTTACCTTTTATGTTGCATGAGTTCACAGAAGCTGAATACAAAACTTGGAACGGCAATATTTTCAAAAACCCAACAGTCATTTAACATACACCCTATATGTGCAATATGGAGTGCCCATGCTTGTAATATATTTGTGCTGTCTCAAATGTATGTTATCGTGACCCATAAGGAATGCAAAATATAGCAACATGAGTCTACCATATATGTTGTAAGAGGCGACTCAGGAGCGTGGAACTGGCTACTTCAATCTATAGAAAACTTTAGCTGCAAATTCCAGCTAAACATGAACAGGTTTACACAGGTTTTGGCATGAGTTGATTGAGTGCCTATGCTCCACTTGGAGATGAAAGGCAGAAGAAGAAGAAGAAGAAGAAGAGGAAGAAGAAGAAGAAGAAGAAGGAGGGGGAGGTGGGGGAAGGGGATGAGGAGGAGAAAAAGAAGAAGGAGGAGGAGGAAGGGGAGGATCAGGAGGAAAATAAGAAGACAAAGAAGAAGGAGAAGGAGGGGGGAAAGAAGATGAAGAAAGAGGAGGTGGAGGGGAAAGGGGAGGAGGAGAGAAAAAGAAGAAGTAGAAGGAGGACGAGGAGAAAGGGCAGGAACAGAAGAAAAAAGAAGAAGAAGACAAAGGAGAAGGAGGAGGAAGGGAGGAAAGAAGAAGGCGAAAGAGGAGGTGGAGGGGAAAGGAGAAGGAGGAGGAGAAAAAGAAGAAGAAGGAGGAGGAGGAAGGGCAGGCGGAGGAGAAAAAAAAGAAGAAGAATGAGGTGGTGGACGAGGAGTTGGAGGATGAGGAGGAGGAGAAAAAGAAGGAGTAGAAGGAGGAAAAGAAGCAGAAGGAACGAGATAGCTCGTCAAATGACTCTGAGCCGGCAGCTAGTCGCTGAAGGAGTTTTACGGAAAACCTAGCACCAAGACAGGTCAAGGGAGCAATGATGATAGTCCGAACCGAAGTGAACAGAACGTCAATCAATCAATCAATCATGTGCCATGCCGGAAAGCGTGGGCGGTCATGATTCGCCATTTCACTCGATCACCAGAGTCGTGGATCAGCTCAGTGTTCCTGTCTCGTCCATGCCATGTGGCCAAGCCATCCAGGTATTTCGTGACAGAACGTCACGAAACAATATATCAATGAACAAAGAGCTCTCTCTCTCTCTCTCTCTCTCTCTCTCTCTCTCTCTCTCTCTCTCTCTCTCTCTCTCTCTCTCTCTCTCTCTCTCTCTCTCTCTCTCTTGCCCTCTTTACTGCCTACCCACCTAACTACCCACTCATGCATCCATCCATCCATCCATCTATCTGTCTTTGTCTGTCTGTTTGTCTGTCTATGCCTCTCCCTTTCTCTGTCTCTCTCTCTCTCTGCCTCCCTATCTGTCTGTCAGTCAGCTTTCGAAAATAGACTACACTTTTGCAGTTTAAGATAAATGCCACCAAAACATAATCAATAAGAAGACACCGAAGAACGTGTTATGTTTTTTTTTCTCCCCAACCAAGAAACATTTGACATTACGAATGCTATACACATGTCACGCTGATAATATGCTACCAGATTTTCAACATTTCTTCCCTCATTAAAAAAAAAAAAAAAACAGTTTGGTATGCCTCAAGGACGGCTTGGCAAAAGAAATTATGTTAATCAATTGTTATACTAGGTGACATACGACTGGATGTTAACTAGCATACCATACATAGGCAGTACTAGAGTGACATTTGAGAGTCATGACGTCAGTGGCTAAATAACCCTCACGTCACTCATCATCACAATCTTCCGCTTGTGCCATCAAGCGCTTTTGCCATCAAGCGGCATGGGGAGTAATAGCTTACGTCATTCTATGTGATTGTACAATGTCTTTGATTTCGTCAATCTATGTTCTTCTCGGGCACGCTCTTGCTCTGGTATCAGACAGTTTTTGATGTTGCGCCAGTGATTGTAACTGATGAAGTTGCATTCTAATCAGATGGCCGAACATTTGCTCTTCTGCCTTTCAATGTATGTGGCACAAGGTGTTGATCTAACTGTCTGTCTAATAGCATCATTTATTATTAGGTCTCGGATAGTTTAGTTGGCAGATCTTCTCCGGCATCTCATTCCGCAGGTATTTATTTTGCGTAGGACTGATTTGGATAATCCATCCATTATGTGCCATGCTGGTAAGCGTGGGCGGTCATGATTCCCCATTTCACTCGATCACCAGAGTCATGGATCAGCTCAGCGTTCCTCACTCAATCATGCCACGTGGTTTTGCCATCCATGTATTTACTTCTCTGTCTTCCCCTTGATCTCTTTCCCTCGATCTTGCCAGTTGTCACCAAATTCTCTAATTTATTTCTTCTCATGACATGTCCAAAGAATCTTGACTGCCTACGTATAATTTCTTTAATTAGTGTGCGATGTTCATTTATCTCCTGTAGTAGCTTGGTCATTGGTTTTTCTGTCTGTCCATGGTATTCTTTGCATTTTCCTCAGAAGCCACATTTCTGTAGCCATCAGATGTTTTTCAGCTTGACTGCTCATTGTCTACGCTTCACATCCATACAAAAGTACGGGTTCTATGTAGCACCTTAACACTCTTTTTCTCGTTTCTTCTTCTTCTTCTTTCGTTCGCTTGAAATATGTCTATAACTGCAATGCTGTCTCTTGTATGAATTGAACTGTCTTTTTCAGTTCACACAGCGGTCCATAGAGTTTATCTTCCACTGTTGTCTCTCTAGGCCAGAAGGTTTGCCTAGATATGTTATATTTTGGGCAGTCTTGGAGTATGTGCTCTGCTGTCTGCGACGCCAATCCACATGTGCACATGGCTGTTTCACCAATCTTGAATTTTGTTTACATTTTGAATATTGACTTGTTCTGGTCTGTCCATAACGTGGTAGTCATCTTGAGCAGGTTTTGGTGGCTTTCTGACTGATTTGATCATTCTTTTCTTTTGGTGGTATGTAACGGGCACATCAGGCTGTTCTTCTTTGGCTCCTTCCTCAGCCAATTGATCAGCTCTGTCGTTTCCGGGTACTCCATAGTGGGGTGGTATCCACTGTATGGTGACCTTATGCTGACTGCTAAGTTCAGAAAGTAGTGTCCTTAGTACTGACAATTTCCCAGACAGGAGCGCCTCGAGTACTGATTTTGCATCTGTCAATAGCACCACAGGTTGTGTACCATTACTGGTATTTAGTAATTTCTCTGTTGCTGTCTTGATTGCCTCAATTTCAGCATCGTAGTTATGGCAGTACTTTCCTGTCGGTACTCTAGCTGTGTCCCTGGTATTATTTGGGTATTTTATGTACACTCCCGCTCCTCCATTTTGAACAGCATTTTGTGCTGACCCATCTGTGTAGACTCGGATCCAGAGGTCCTGTGGGTATTCTTCATCAAGGAAGCTGAGAGTGGCTGTTCTGCGCTGCACACTGTTTTGTTCTTCCTTGTTTCTCGTTTCAATTGACATATTTTTATTGGTCAGTATGTTTTTCATCTTGCTAAAGGCTACTTTCGCCATTGTCTGTTGACAATGCTGGAATCTGTGGACAATGTTGGAATCTGTGGACAATGTTGGAATCTGTTGACAATGGTGGATCTGTGGACAAAGTTGGAGTCTGTGGACAAAGTTGGAGTCTGTTGACAATGTTGGAGTCTATGGACAAAGTTGGAGTCTGTGGACAAAGTTGGAGTCTGTTGATAATGTTGGAGTCTGTGGACAATGTTGGAGTCTGTTTACAATGTTGGAGTCTGTGGACAAAGTTGGAGTCTGTGGGCAAAGTTGGAGTCTGTTGACAATGTTGGAGTCAGTGGACAATGTTGGAGTCTGTGGACTATGTTGGAGTCTGTTGACAATGTTGGAGTCTGTGGACACTATTGGAGTCTGTGGACAAAGTTGGAGTCTGTTGACAATGTTGGAGTCAGTGGACAATGTTGGAGTCTGTTGACAATGTTGGAGTCAGTGGACAATGTTGGAGTCTGTTGACAAGGTTGGAGTCTACTGACATTGTTGGAGTCTGCTGACAATGTTGGAGTCTGTTGACAATGTTGGAGTCTGTTGACAATGAAACACTAAAATGCCCTGGAGGACATATGATCGTCCTTGACCTAATCACATCCAGTCTGTATGCCCAGTGCCTAATCATAACTTGCCTACATCCTACTGAGCCTCTCCTCAGATGAGAAAATCCTGTACCATTCTGGCAAACGTTGCAATCTTCTGAACTTGAAGAGAGGAAAGGAGAACTCTGCAATATAGCCAACAATCAGATCGCAACGGGCACCATTAATATTGGAACTCTACGCTGGCTGTTGATGATGAGGAAGGAATGATCGCTTATGGGAATGCCCTGAGTGCAGTGATGTAAGTTCTTGACTCAACTCAGCTATAGCTTCCAATCTGTTTACGTTTGCTGCTCCATCTGTGTGTGTGTGTGTGTTCTCATTCTTCACCTGTATCTTCAACGAGTGCTAGTCAATACCTGCGAATCATATTTACCTCCTTACATCGATGACCTTAGGGTTTTCCCCAGTGCTCGCCTATGTAATGCTACGTGCCAGCAACAATACAAATCAATAGGTTCGCTGCTTGCCATATCACCAGGCACTTCTGACGTTGGGAAGGCAGGCCCATTAGCAACGGTTATGTCGGCTGGAAAATACACCGCCATGCTTGCACGTGCCGCGACTCGTGACCAACCGAAAATATATCTCCAAATTGTTATGTCTGCGCTGGTGTTCTTAATCAAGTTAACACCATCGGTCTTGTTGCGACAGACTTGATCCACGCCAAGACAGCCCAGACATGATCTGTTACAGAATGTGACAGCCAACGAGCGTCGTAATTGTAATAACACGAGAAAATTAACGAAACAAATTAGCTGCGACACTTAGCAACAAACTGGTACTGCGTGTCGCTGATTTATCCAGTCTTCTGATCTATAGATTATTTTCGTTGTGTATTGATTTATTATGTTTTACATTTGCTTTACGAAATTTCTTATTGACACAGATTGTCACCATCATCACCACCATTCCCTCCCTCCCCCCCCCCCCCCCCCCCCCGCGTTTCCATCCTGTTTCAGGATATTGCGGTCAACATCAGCATCTGTCAGCTGTATGTTGATTCCTAGGCTAGATTACGCTCATCAGCACGCCACGACTTTCTGAGCGACCGGCTCCATACTCTCATAAGTCACTGGCGCGACTCGAACCGCTTCCAATTCTCGTGCGCTCACGTCAACCACGAGAGTATTCAGGGTTACGGAGAAAGCTGCTAACACCTCGGCCAGGGAGACCGGATATCATCATCACCATAATAATAATAATAATAATAATAATAATAATAATAATAATAAATAATAATAATAATAATCAAGTGTCTTGTCGACTGGAGCGGGTGATCATGCTTCATCACATCTAGCGATCTCTAACAGAATGTGTACATGCATGTGCTCATACCATTTCGTTTAAAGACAAAAGCCTGTCAAGAATCTTATTTCGGTATCATCCTCTTTCTCTTATTTATTTATTTTATTTACATAAATCTCTTCAGTTGTCACAACATGTTCCAGTTTTAATCTTCTCATAAAGTGGTCAAAAACGACGACTGTCTCATTCAGATGTTTGTGATAAGTTGCCTCCGTATCTTAGCCTCTTTCAAAACATTAAAATTATTTATCTTGGCTGTCGAAGCTATTTTCGTATTCTCCTGTAAAACATCTCTTAGACATCAATTTATTTCTTGTTTTTTTTATTTTTTTATTTTTGCCTGTTTACTAACTGTTAAAAAGTCACATTCATATGTTAACATTTTATGAAACGTGCCAAGTTCTTTTTCGAAACTCCAGCAACAAGAATATGTGTTCTTCAATACTATAAAATGTAGTGTTTGTCCTATTAAGTTCTGTATCTTTGTAATCCGAACTGTAAGCTCTAATCACCAAATCACTGTCCTCTAACGCCTGGTGGACCACAATGGGCCGAAAGGAACATAGTGGGACTAAGAGATCTTAAAAGATAAAAATGCATCCTCCATCTGATATTATCTATGTGCCTAAATACTTGATATAAAAACGTGGCACAAATTAATGTAATGAGAAGGAAACAAACGCTGATATATCAACAGAGAAGGAAACAAACGCTGATGTATCAACAGAGAAGGAAACACACGTTGATGTATCAACAGAGAAGGAAACAAACGCTGATGTATCAACAGAGAAGGATACACACACTGATGTATCAACAGAGAAGGATACACACGCTGATGTATCAACAGAGAAGGAAACACACGTTGATGTATCAACAGAGAAGGAAACAAACGTTGATGTATCAACAGAGAAGGATACACACACTGATATATCAACAGAGAAGGATACACACGCTGATGTATCAACAGAGAAGGATACACACACTGATATATCAACAGAGAAGGAAACAAACGTTGATGTATCAACAGAGAAGGAAAAACACGTTGATGTATCAACAGAGAAGGAAACAAACGCTGATGTATCAACAGAGAAGGAAACAAACGCTGATGTATCAACAGAGAAGGATACAAACGTTGATGTATCAACAGAGAAGGAAAAAAACGCTGATGTATCAACAGAGAAGGATACAAACGTTGATGTATCAACAGAGAAGGATACAAACGTTGATGTATCAACAGAGAAGGATACAAACGTTGATGTATCAACAGAGAAGGATACAAACGTTGATGTATCAACAGAGAAGGATACAAACGTTGATGTATCAACAGAGAAGGAACACACACTGATGTACTGACATAGAAGGAAACACACGTTGATGTATCAACAGAGAAGGAAACAAAAGTTGATGTATCAACAAAGAAGGAAACAAACGCTGATGTATCTGCAGAGAAGGAAACAAACGCTGATGTATCAACAGAGAAGAATACAAACGTTGATGTATCAACAGAGAAGGAAACAAACGCTGATGTATCAACAGAGAATGGCACACACACTGATGTACTGACATAGAAGGAAACAAACGCTGATGTATCAACAGAGAATGACACACACACTGATGTACTGACATAGAAGGAAACAAACGTTGATGTATCAACAGAGAAGGAAACAAACGCTGATGTATCAGCAGAGAAGGAAACAAACGTTGATGTATCAACAGAGAAGGAAACAAACGCTGATGTATCTGCAGAGAAGGACACACACGTTGATGTATCAACAGAAAAGGAAACACACGCTGATGTATTGACAGCTGCAGGTGCTACCAGATCAATCACCAAAACCGTCAGGAAAAGACAAGTGAACATTTTGGGACATATCAACAAAAGATGTGGTATAGAGACATTAGCTTCACGGAGGAGAGACAGAGAAAGACAGAGCAAGGTTTACATATTATTAGTGTCTTACGGTGCTGGTTCCAGGATCGAATTTATACTACTAAAATAAAGTCAGTTGCATATCCGTTACAGGACATAGATGTCAACCCCAGCATATTTTGGCTGTTCGTGATTCCCGGGCTTCCTTTTTACGTTCAGTAGTTTGTCATTGTTTTCTGAACGACCGGCGCCCACACCATTTCATAAAAAAATCAACGTAAGGCAGTCTGCTGCAAAATCGCCAACAGCTGTGTTTCGAACGCATTATGCGGGATGACGAACTGCGTCCGTAACGTCTTCGCCACTACGATGGTGCGTTTTCAGGTGTGGTACTTTTATAGGTAGTTCATTTCCCAAGTTGATATCCCCCTCTGTGAGCAGTCTTCTTCTTTCAGGTGTGGTACTTTTATAGGTAGTTCATTTCCCAAGTTGATATCACCCTCTGAGAGCAGCAGTCTTCTGTTTGTTCCTTCTTCTTGTACCCTGCTGGTTCACTCTGGATGTTGCCACAGTTCTATGTTGCCATTGTGCTGTGTTTGTCCTTTCTTCTTTTATAATGCTGATTCATTCTGCACCTTATTATCTCTCTGTGAGTATTTTCTTCTGGGTGCCCTGTCTTTTGTAGCTGCTTGGTTCCTTTACATGTTAAAACTTCTGGTCCTTGACTTGGGGACGTAAATTACAAGTACCTCTGAAGTCGGAGTGGTTTCGCATGATGGCGAGGGACACTGGTAATAGGGAAAGCTAATCTACACGCACAAATCAATTCAGTGCACTGGAAGTAGAATTCAGTAGAGCTGAAATCGAGCGAAAGCTCAAAATAAGAACACAAAAATTCCTGCTCCTTTGAGTATTATCTTGTTTGTCCCTCCTGTTTGCACCGGGGTTGAACCGTTAGATCACTGGTTCTCAACCTTTTTTGGCCCGTACCCCCCTTCACCATATTTTCAGAACGTCATTCCCCCCCCCCCCCCCTTCGTATTTCCTACCTAAAAATTTGGCCCGTGCCCCCTTCACCATATTTTCAGAACGTCATTCCCCCCTTTCGTATTTCCTACCTAAAAATCCCGCCCCGCCCCTACACAGTATACGTAATAATGGAGGCTAAATTTAATAGCACATATTAAAATAAGTCTAGACGTCCACATTAAACATGATTTGTGGGTCTACTTACTTTATACATTGAATTTTAGAAGGATGAGATGTACAGAACCGTACAGTATGAAGGGAAAAACAATATCAAGTAATCGGTTTTTGTATTAACGCGATCTTGAAATAATCTTAATTCCCCCCCCCCCCCCTGGAAACCCTAAAATTTCCCCCGGTGGGGGGAGAGGGGGGGGGATTCCCAACCGGTTGAGAACCACCGCGTTAGATTATGTTTTTGATATACCTAATGTAGTCTAATTTCACAACTTTATTGTGCTTATTTTGCTTAAATAGTTTTTTTTTGTTTTGTTTTAATTTTGCTAATAGAATGGATATATTTATTCAGAATTAAATTAGCAGTCTAATTATTACCTATTTATTGATTTTGGCCTTCGTTTTACTCATTATAAATTTTTTTAAAATCTGTTAGTTTTTTGTTTTTTTTAAATCTCTGTAATTCTCTGTTTCACCCCTCTGCAGGTTTCACCTTTTCATACTAGTTCTCTGTCACATGATTGGTCCTTATTGGACGCATTTGAACCGCCCTGGTAATAATTGAGGTTATCATCCAAAGATTGTCTTATTAACAAGACCTACTCTGACGGGAGCTTACTGTTGTTATTTGCCCCTGGATTTTGATTTCTTCCAAGTCATTAATCTTATCTTGCTGTCTTTTTTCTTATCTATGGTTGTCGACTTTCTCCTATAGTTTTGTCTTCTGTTCTACCGATTTTCTTTTTTGTTGGCTCGCTTTGAAATCATGCGTAGTTCATACATGTACTGCTACTTTTTTGCGTGTGGGTTAGCTTTCCTTTATTACCAGTGTCCCTCGCCATCAGACGAATCCACTCCGACTTCTGAGGTACTTATAATTTACGTATCCAATTCAAGGACGAGAAGTCAACATTTTAGCCCAAATGACCGATATAGGGGTTGAAACCACTACCTCGACATCATCACACCGGAGGTTTAAGAGGGAGGGAAGCCAGTCATGCTGACCTATGTTCTACTGATCATAGCTACCGTTTGGTGAGTCTTTTTTTCCTTTCCTATCTTGATTTATAAAAGTTGCTTTTAGGAAAGGGATTTGTGTTTACATCTTAACTATATATCTTGCCGGAGAAGTTCCATTACATCTCTTCTTTCATCATCAGAGAGATTTTATTGTATCTCTTGTTTCTACATGTTGAAAGATTTCCTCGCATCTTTTGTGTATCCATCACTAGATAGGTGCCCTTGTATCTCTTGCCGTGACAGACAGACAGACAGACAGACAGACACAGACAGACAGACAGACAGCCAGGCAGGCAGGCAGATAGACAGACAGACAGACAGACAGACAGACAGACAGACAGACAGACAGACAGATGTGCGCGCGTCTTTCGGGACGCCCATTTGTCCGGTTAAAAATAAAATTAGGGTACATACTGATGATGATGAGTGACTATTAAACTGTATAACATCTTTGATTCTAAGAAAGGACTCTCCTTGAATATCAAGAAAAGAGTAACAAAGGTGAGATCAAATAAAAAGGTGACACCAAAATGTGAAGTGGAAATAGAAGGGGACATTTTTAACCTAGTGGATAATGTTTAATACCTAGGGTCAATTATAATATCAGAAGAAATGCACAACAGAGATTAAGAACTGAATAGGGTAAGCAAAAGCTGCATTTCAATAAAATGAAAAGTACATTAAGCAACAAGTCACTATTATTGAATGTAAGAAAAAGAGTGTTGAAATGTTATATAGAACATGTTTTGCTGTGTGGCAGTGAATCTTGGAATGTAAACGAACAAATCAGCAAGAACTTGGAAGCAACTGAGTTGTGGTTACAGAGACGAACGTTGCGGATTACTCGGACTGCCAGAATAACTAACAACGATTGCCGGAGAGAGGCTAGTGAAACAAGAACATTATATACAACAATAAGAAAGAGACAACAGCTTTCTTTGAACATATGATGAGAAGAGAGGCATTGTCGAACATCGTGACAACTAGAAAGATCAATGGGAAGAGAGGCAGAGGCAAACCAAGAGAAATGATGCTGGATGGATGGAGACGGTGACGCGGAGGAAAATCAGCAGCACAGTTGATCCAGAACACCAAAAAAACCTAGATATGTGGAGAGACATGAACGCCTACGCCAGCTGGCAGGGCACTTGATGATGATGATGATCTTTCATTCTAAGAGAAACTTCCTGGTTTTCATTTACAAGATCTGTCAACTCTATCCAGACCATTATCTGTTTACATAATAAGAGTGCAATATAAAGGTGGTAATTATCATTATCAGTAAAATCCACCGTAAATTACCCAAGCATAAATTCCTGTCGGATCCTAACCAGTTAAATAACACAAACAGACGGATGAAGCACCTGACCGTCTTTAATTCATTTGTGTAACACGCGGACGGCCATTCACGCATACAGCTAACGGCGTATCCCTGGCCGGGCCTCATTCTTATTGATCGTCACGTGGGAAAATTTTACATCAACAACAGGTAAAAATACTCGAAGTATAAGCAACCAGCTCGCGGTCTTTGGCTTAAAAATGTTTCACGCGTTGACTTCACGACGCCACGTCGCCTGCAACCCGAGTTATCGCATTGATATTTTCTGCAAATGCATCATAATTTACAGACTCGACAACAACTTCTTGCATGCGTTTTGTGAAAATACTCCAATTAAACGTAATCTTAAAGTTGAGCCGTTGTGACAACCTAGGTCAGAGCATCCGCACCCTTGTTATCTTGTTTGGCCGTAGGCAAACAAGCCAAAGTATTAGGCAGACAACAGTACCGTTTGTTACAAAATATAAAGAAACAATCGATAAAGAAGACGTAAGAAATCGCGATAAAAGGCGGATATGAGAATACAGGATGCTACACCAAATAGGTTTGTTATAAAATAAGGAGACAGACATTCAAGAAACTAGCATACAAAAATCCGATAGCACACAAAGCTACAATTTATTAACACGGAACTTAGCTGTTAAGTGAGCATATATACATTAAACAATCATTGACTGACTGGCACCTTGCCGTCTTGACAGACGCTAGTTTGTAAAAATGGAGTTACACTTCTCCATAACAGAAAGCCTAGGCTGAATTTAGAGACCATGTGTTGCCCATGCAGCATGATCCCTCTTTCGGCCTGTTTAGTGTACACCAGAGGAAAGGTAACACCAATACATCTGGAACAAAACAAGCTGCAGAAGCTGCCGGATCAGTAAAGCAATGCTCTAACTGCCCACCTGTCGAAGCTTCGATCCTAGACCAGTTGCCAACCAAGGCTTAGGGCCTGGTCTGCCCTGCCATGACATTTAGTCTTTAGGTTGCATTCCCTCGCACTAGGATAAGGCTTGTACCCTCCCAATTGCGCTCCTCCGCCCGATGCAGTTGGCACAATGTGGGGTGTTGGGTATGGTAAGCGTTTCCCAACATTCGGCGCTAACAGAAGCAGGTAGTACCGTCTACTGTCATGCGATAGCTCAGTAATATCTAACTAAGACCTGACAAATAAACAATCATTACAGAAACAATAACGATGCGAACATTATGCCTTTGTATATTTTGAAGAACAGCATTTCTAGTGCCAAGACAGGTTGACAAAAGAGCATCGATTTAACCACTATTTGTATATCGAATAAATAATCACCTTAGCGGCTGCGCAGTGGCAAGAATATTGTGACAATTGATCAACCACACGATTATTAACAAAACAAAACGGTCAAATTGCTGTATATATATATATATATATATATATATATATATATATATATATATATATATATATATATATATATATATAATTCAGCAGCTACAAAACACACACACACTCACACTCACTCACATACATTACATACATACAAACTCACTAACACCACGCACACATACACTCACTCACACACACCTCACATGCACACACACACTCATACACCACGCACACACTCACTCACACACCCGCCTCCTCACACACCCCTCCCCTCACACACCAAGAGGTGCGGAAACCCACTTCCACGCCACATGTGGTATGTTGGAGATATTGTAACTTAAATCCAAGACCCCCATTATGCGTCCCACACTCCCACTGGACAGATGGTGCTGAACCCATGTTGTACACACCAACCGACACTCTATGGACGATGAGGTCATGGCGGTCGGCTGCACTTTCTAAGACATTTCCTGGGACTTGTTTTAGGCTGGGTCGACCTGCGAGGCTGGGTCAATGTTCAAAGGTTGATACTGTACGTCGACCTGCGAGGCTGGGTCAATGTTCAAAGGTTGATACTGTACGTCGACCTGCGAGGCTGGGTCAATGTTCAAAGGTTGATACTGTACGTCGACCTGCGAGGCTGGGTCATTGTTCAAAGGTTGATACTGTACGTCGACCTGCGAGGCTGGGTCAATGTTCAAAGGTTGATACTGTACGTCGACCTGCGAGGCTGGGTCAATGTTCAAAGGTTGATACTGTACGTCGACCTGCGAGGCTGGGTCAATGTTCAAAGGTTGATACTGTACGTCGACCTGCGAGGCTGGGTCATTGTTCAAAGGTTGATACTGTACGTCGACCTGCGAGGCTGGGTCAATGTTCAAAGGTTGATACTGTACGTCGACCTGCGAGGCTGGGTCAATGTTCAAAGGTTGATACTGTACGTCAGCCTGCGAGGCTGGGTCAATGTTCAAAGGTTGATACTGTACGTCGACCTGCGAGGCTGGGTCAATGTTCAAAGGTTGATACTGTACGTCGGCCTGCGAGGCTGGGTCAAATGTTCAAAGGTTGATACTGTACGTCGACCTGCGAGGCTGGGTCAATGTTCAAAGGTTGATACTGTACGTCGACCTGCGAGGCTGGGTCAATGTTCAAAGGTTGATACTGTACGTCGACCTGCGAGGCTGGGTCAATGTTCAAAGGTTGATACTGTACGTCGACCTGCGAGGCTGGGTCAATGTTCAAAGGTTGATACTGTACGTCGACCTGCGAGGCTGGGTCAATGTTCAAAGGTTGATACTGTACTTCTTTTTCATATAGCCATGTTGTTTGGCGACGACGATCTTGTCTATCCACGAGCATATATCTCGGGTGTTGCTAATCATTTCTGATGTGGATGTTCCTCCATGCCATGATGTCAGACTGTACAGCATCTTCCATCTTGTTCTCCCCTACCTGTCTCCCCTTCCAAATTTCCTGTTGTGATGATATACTCCGGCTTTCCCTTTCTCACGATACACCCAAAGAATGTGGGCTGCCTTCTTCTGGTGGTTGAAGCCAGTTCTCCTTGTGAGTTCTTTCATATTATCTCCATTGCTCTTTCCATCTGCCCACATTGTTCTCATTCTTCTATAAAACCACATCTCCACATAATTCCGCACTTGTCTGTTAATTGTCCATGATTCGCACCATACACCAGGATTTTATATTGTTATGTTATGTTACATCGAACGACGTCAATGCTCATTGGGCATCCCCATGTGGGTTCAGTCATCCGGTGCAGTAGCCACCGCAGATTATTTCTGCTCCCTGTTCCCATGAGGAATTGATTATGGTACCCACTCTTTTTACCACAAAAGCGGCATTGACGTGCTTTGCCCAGACCTTACTCCCAGCTCGTGCAGTCAGGGCTAGAATCGGTGTTTCGGGTATGCGGCAAATGAGTCCGTACTTAATTAGTTAGTTAGTCGACAGATCATCCTCATTGCACATCGAAGCATTCAGTCCATAAGTGCTCGGATCCCCTCCTCAGCCCACCCTGCAGCGTGTAGCGGCTAACGACGCCAGTTCTGTGTTGGTTTATCAATCTTCTTTGGCTTCCTGAGTAGTGTTCTTGTTTGGCCCCACCTCTTTTGATTTGCTGTTCTCGCAGCCTGGCCATTGTTGTAGATTCACAGTCATCACTTGGTTCTCGCAAAAGTCTTACTTCTCGTAAAGCATTCAGAATGTCAGCCTGGTCCAAGGCGCGTCCGCCCTCCACATTAGCCTTACCTGCGAGCTTGTCAGCCCGCTCATTTCCTTGTACTCCCGCATGCCCTGGCACGAAGATGAAACTAATGGTGCGTACTGCAATGCTTATATCGGCCCTCTCCATGCTTCTTCCCATTTGCCTTGATGCATAATTTGCCAGCTGGTCTTGGGACCACACGACTCTCGAATGGCCATGTAGTTATACCAGTATCATGCCGAGACCGCCTTACCTGCTCCAACATGGTCAGACTTATAAGACTAGACGCAGCCCCAGAGTCACGTGGTCAAAAACCAACCCCGTCTCAACGGAGACTTCAAGGCAGGACCAGAACTCGGACTAGCCGGGTCATCGACTTGGTTGTCATCTGTTCAAATTCCCTTCGATGTGTGGACACCCCCCCCCCCCCCCAACCCCATTGACTTGAGTTTCCAGGTGACCCAACCTAAAGAGGTACAAGGGAAGTAAAGGCGGCCGGAGTGCATCACCCACCTAGAGCCTAATAATCTAACCAAATGCAGCTAACACAATATACCACATGTGCATGAAGTAATGGAAAGGAGCTCTATACTGTTTTTAACTTAAAGGAATAGAGTGCTCCTTCTAAACATCCGGTGTGCTGATGCCGCCGTAGCGGGTTCAACGCCTAAACCGGTCATTTGGACTGAAATGTTGACTTCTCGTCCTTGACGTGGGGAAGTAAATTACAAGTACCCATGAAGTCGGAGCGGGCTCGCCTGATGGCGAGGGTCATTGGTAATAGAAAAAGCCAATCCACGCGCAATACTCAGTTCAGTGAACTAGAATTAGTAGCCCGTGTATGGACTACACATGGGTTCAAGTGAGCGAGCGGGAAAAACAAATTATCGTGACATGTAATATGATAAAAGTATTTCAGTTTCTGAGACATGATGCGGATTATGAGCCAATTTCCTTCAATATTTAGATCTTGTAAAATGTCAGTATTTTGTTTTTCTGTTATTAGTCTACGATATTCTAAGAATGTTTCTGTAACATTTAAATTCTAAAGTCTGGAATTTCTACTTTAGGGATTTTGCGATGACCCATGATTTACATCCACCTCCATTATCAGACTAGATGTTGTGGTATCATATCCCAGGCTCTCCTGCATCAAACACCGTCCGCCCACCTTCGCCACAAACCCCTAGCCGGAGCTACGGAGTCTGTGCTCTGTGCTTGAAATCAGCTACCTATGAACGACTGCTAGTTAAAGATACAATAAAAGATACCTCAACATGTTTAAGGATGACTGAGCCTGCATTTAAATGTGGTTGTGTCAAGTATGGACGTACTTAGTTGAGTCAAGAACCGACAACACTCTCTTCGACCTCATCTTATACAGCCAGGGTAAAACCCCAATACTAATAGCACCAGTTGCACTCGATTATGTGTCCGTCTGGCCTTTCCTCAGAATACTGCGTGTCGACCAGATTTGTAACAAATGGAAAGATCAATGGGAAGAGAGGCAGACCAAGAGAAATTATGCTGGATGGATTGAGACAGTGGCCTGGAGGAATATTATCAGCGGAGTTGATCCAAAACACCAAAGACGGAGATCTGTGGATAGATGTGAACGCCTACACCAGCTGACAGGGCGCTTGATGATGATGGTGATTTTATTTATAGTGTATTTGCATTAAATCCGTTTGCACCCAATGTATTCACGCCAGACGAATCTGGCATAAACACGTGATAATGTTGATATGTTTAAAGCGACACGAGACTCCACAAGTGCAGCGTAGGGCCGGGTGGGCCGCAGCGATAACAGTTTTTATTTTTTATTAAAAGATAACCTACCAAATGGATTTTTAAGAAAGACCGCGCCACGTGAGCACTGTCAGGAATAGGTAATACAAATCGATCACGCCTTTGTTGCCGGCAGCTTGTTGTCACGCGCGTCTAGGATGAGGGGCTGGGGAGTGTGGGTGATGAGAGTGCGCGCAAAGTGACAGAGTGCTCACCATGTTGTTCACGTACCGTCTGTGCACACCGCACGAGCGAGTGTGTCAGCTATTGAGCGAGTCTCCCAGGCCACGGATATCACCAGGTTATATAATCACATTCTTACAGCACCAGTCAGCAATTATTATTTACTCTAAACTGACAGCGGG
The DNA here is from genome assembly GCA_014155875.1 of Cepaea nemoralis. Taxonomy (NCBI): domain Eukaryota; kingdom Metazoa; phylum Mollusca; class Gastropoda; order Stylommatophora; family Helicidae; genus Cepaea; species Cepaea nemoralis. The sequence goes on along the minus strand of JACEFZ010010520.1, from coordinate 73,488 downwards.
TGATCAATACTAAATTCTCCGTGATATTTTCTGCGTCTAATGAGTGAGGACGTTGGTGCTGGGTAGGTATTACACTGCGGAAACAGGAGAAAAGTATAATTAGAAAGGCCTTTGTCTGGAGTAGATCGCCTTGCGTTGGTTTTAATAAAATAATATAAGTGCCGGTCGTTCAGAAAGCAATGGCAGACTACAGAAAGTAAAGTTGTCAAGAAATCACAAACAGCCAAAACATACTGGGGTTGACTGCGGCGTCCTTTCAATGATGTGCAACTATGTTTTAGTTGTTGTCTGAAATTCACAGGGCAAAAGAATCAGAAGAAGACATAAAAACAAACAGAGAAGACAAGTATAAACAGATATGAAGAATGCCTGGGATAGCTAACGACGGGTGGGCCTGGAGTGTGCTGGCATAGGGCCTCTGCCCCAATGGCTGATAACGGGTAAACGAAGAAAAATGAGGGAGGCACACACACGCGCACATACACACGCACGCACGTACGCACACACGCACACTATTTTAAAATATATCCATTTACTTGAACAGAGAGCAACGACTTGTGTGTAACTCAATGACAGGTTGATTGTTTGGCTGGAGAATCCTCAGTCTAATGAGAGAGACATCAATCGACGTGGCTGAAAGGATAACAACGCACGCTCTTAAACTTCCGGTTCTCTGATAGCGGCGTAGGAAGCACATTTCCTAGAACTTTCCTAGATTATTGATTGCACATTGTCTAAAAAACCAACCTGGTGTTCATGACCACGTTCTGCAAAGGACATGCACTATTTTAGATCTAATGAGAGAGACCGGTACACTTTTCTATATCCAGTCACTAGAGCAGGGAGTAATGACCTCAGAATAACTAACTGACAGATCGGGTGAATGTTTTGTAACCCTTAAGTCCAAAGTCAGTTGGTGAATTGACTTTCCTACCGAAGTATATTCTCCACGAGGACTGTATTGTTGGCTCTCTTTCCCTTCACCAAGCTGGCATACCATCGGGGTGTGCATTACCACTACTGGAACTTCACATTTGCGGAAATACAGCACTCCACTTGCGGACTGGCTAGGATCAGGCTTGGAGGGGTCTATTCTCACCACACGTTTAGGGTATTTCATGGCCAACAGACGCCAAACCAAGGTCAAATAAAGTTACACTTAACAAGATGGCTAATTCTGCCTTGGAGATGTTGAATTTAAAACTTCACATATACAAGGTCATGTTATGTTTTCGACTTTGCGATTCTTGTTTTAATTTCTACAGACACCTTCCATCATCTGTTAAGGCTGTTCCTAAATAGTTGAACCGATTCTCCCTTGAACTTGAGTATTGCATTTTGGTATGCCTATCTTATTTATAGCAATAATAATGTATGTGTGCTTACAATTGAATTGCCGTCCTCCCTGGCCTAGGGGTTAGCGACTTTCTCCGGAATCCCGTATACTCTCGTGAGTAACGCGACGACGGTAAGAATCAGTAGCGGTTCTAACCGCGTCAGTAACTTAGGGTATGTGAGCCGGTCGCTCAGAAAGCAATGGCAAACTACTGAGCGTAATCTTGCCAAGAAATCAACAATCAGCTGAAAGATGCTGATGTTGACAGCGATGTCCTGTAAAGGATATGCAAATATTTTTTTAAACAATTGAATTATAAGCCTTATTACTCTTTGAGCAAATACCGACTCCAGAAGGCCAGATCAGAGCGGGGTTAATCAATAAATGTAAGAACGGCAGAGGAATCACCTAATAGAACGCAGCATATTGAGAAACAACCGCCAGTATGAGACTCTGGGTAGGACACACCCCGAGAAAGCTCTACAATTGTATAATTAGAAAGTCACTTCACTGGAGCTCACGACAAACTAAATAGAGCGGGACCTAAAACTAAAAAGAAAACCCACACAGGTAGAAGAGCATTAGAGATGAATAATATAGGGATTGGAATACAACGAGCTGTAGGAGATAGCAACAGATAGAGGGATTGGGCTCGAGTTATTTTATGAGTTATATTATGAGTTATGTTACGAGTTATGAGCTAAGAACCGACATTACTGCACTCAGGACATTCCCACAGGCTTGTCTCCTTGTTCAATAGCTAGCGAAGAGTCACACAGCTAATCGTCAATTACCACCTGATTGAAATGTCTCCTGGTAGGGTGTGGGATAGCTGAAGGTCTAAGCTCCAATATGGGATAGGGGCGGTGGTGGCGGCAGCAGCAGCAAAGAAGAAGAAGAAGAAGAAGAAGGAGGAGGAGGAAGAGGAGGAGGAGGAAGAGGAGGAGGAGGAAGAGGAGGAGAAAGAGGGGGAGGAGGAGGAGCTGAAGAAAGAGCAGGAGTAGCAGAAGCAGAAGAAGAAGAAGAAGAAGAAGAAGAAGAAGAAGAAGAAGAAGAAGAAGAAGAAGAAGAAGAAGAAGAAGAAGAAGAAGAAGTATGAGAATGGAGACGCTAGGTGTTACTACGACTCTGAAATGACTTTCACTTCACTTACAGAGACTTTTGTCTCAGCCTACGCTTAAGAAAGTTCGAAATTGATGACTGGGTCAAGAGCGGCTGCCATTTGTGGGGTCCTCACACCTGCGATGGTGTGTATTTGGGTATATTTCTCAGGTCATGCAGGGGTAAGTGGACACGAGAGAGCTGATTTACTGACTATCAATAGAAAACTGGAGATGAACGCAGGAACGAACGGACGAATGAACTTTATTTTTAAAGGGTTAAGAACTGGGCACGCAGACCCATCTGACATCCTGCCCTGTTTTATCTCTCTACTGTCATATATTATCTCATTCATACACCACTTATGACGGTAATCTTAGATAACAACAGAAGCAACATGCATTAAACGCATGGGAAATGTGCAATATTCAATAATACCCCCCTCCCCCCACTTTTTTTTTTTGCCGCTCGCGCCACCTCCCCCTCCCCAATCTAGTCTGCGTTGATAGAGTGAAATATACTCAGAGATCTGTTCGAGTGACAATACGCAGGCATCTGTTCGAGTTACACATACTCAGGGATCTGTTCGAGTGACAAATATTCAGGGATCTGTTCGAGTGACAAATAACCAGGGATCTGTTCGAGTGACAAATACTCAGGGATCTGTTTTTCGAGCACACGAGTCCTCTCTGTTTTTGTTTTTGTTTTGCCCTTGTCTGAGAAGACTATACGTCCGATCCAATGTGCCATAATAAACGGGAGGGGGATATATCAGCCTTATCATGGAAGTCGCATGATCGAAAGGTTAAGAGGGCTCGTTGTAAACTTCCGGTGCTGAAATGGCGGGAGTTGGTGGTTCTCTCCTTACACGGGCCAGTTGGACTTAAATGTTGACTTCTCGTCCATGACTTAGGGATATAAATTACAAGTACGTCAGAAGACGGAGTGGGTTCAACTGTTGGCGGGGTGACACTGGTAACAGGGAAAGCTAACCAACACGCAAACAACAGATCAGTATGAACTACACTCGAGTTCAGAGCGAGCGAGACAAACAAATTTTCCTTTCATATTTTCGAAGAAAAAAAAAATTATAATAAAATAATAAAATACCCACACAGTCTACATGGTGAATCGAACTACTTCTGCACTAGCCAGGGGCGGACGTCATAATCGGTAAGCCACTTACTCCCCTCCTGGAACATTATCAGGGAAAAGTACAGTTCAAAATTGGAAGCTGTTAGATAAATCTTAGTGGTCCAACACAGTGAACAACTAGGGTTCGAATTGAATTGTGAGAAGACACAGATTATGGTCGTTACTAGGAAGAAGGAAATACCACATTGTAATATACAAGTAAGTGGGCATATTCTTAAACAGGTGAATCGGTACAGTTATCTCAGAACAATCATAACATGTAATGGGAGATGCCTTGAAGAGATTAGAACAAGAATTGCCATTGAGAAGGTAGCCACTTGCAAGGTGAAAAACATACTGACCAATAAAATTATATCAATTGAAACGAGAAAAAGAGTGTTGCAGTGCTACATAGAATCTGTACTGTTGTATGGATGCCCGGGAAGGTTAACCCGGTCAACAAATGCCCGCAGAAGTCGGATGTGTCGGCCTAAAGGCACAAGAACGCAGCTCTGCTGTAAGCAGGCACAACGCAGTCACGTCCGGAAAAAAAATCCAGATGAACGAAGAAGAAGAAGAAGTATGGATGTGAAGCGTGGACAATGAGCAGACAAGCTGAAAAACATCTGATGTCTGTGGAAATGTGGTTTCTGAGGAAAATGCAAAGAATACCATGGACAGTCAGAAAAATCAATGAACAAGTCCTTCAAGAAACAAATGAAGATCTTAAACTGATTAGAGACATTAGACACAGACAGTCAAAATTTTTTGGGCATGTTATGAGAAGAAATGAATTGGAGAACTTGGTGACAACTGGCAAGATCGAAGGGAAGAGACCAAGGAGAAGACCGAGAAGTAAATACCTGGATGGCTTGGCCATGTGCCATGGTCGAGACAGGAATACGGAGCTGATCCACGACTCTGGTGATCGAGTGAGATGGCAAAACATGACCGCCCACTCTTATCGACATGGCAAATGATGGATGGATGGAGATAAATCTCATTGGCAAGACACACATACATATGTGCTGCAGTGTACACAATAAAATCAATGACAGTTAGAACAATCTGTCTGACACTAGATGGGTATGTTAGTGTTACATATCACAGCATTAGATACCGGATGTTAATACACAGAATATCACAATACAATATAAACGACTGTTGATAAATGTTCTGGATCAAATGACAGAGACATAAATTGAAGACAGTCTGTGTCATCACATGGCTGAAATACCACAGATATTATAATCGAAGTATTGAACACATGCTATTTCGTTATTTCACTTCTGATATACAGCAGTATATCTACGTACAGAACAATTGTTGCGCAACTGCCAAAGACACCGTGCCATTCATCTTCTACGTTTAATTTCCTAACGCAGAAAGATTATCTAGATATCGCTCGCCAGGGCATCGAATTATTTGCTGCTTTTAAAGCTCCTTAGCATGTCTATCATATTTAACTCTCTCTCTCTCTCTCTCTCTTCTCTCTCTCTCTCTCTCTCTCTCTCTCTCTCTCCGTCTCTCTCTCTTCTTCTCTTTCTTCCCTCTCTCAATCTCTCTCCACCTCTCTCTTCCTCTCTTTTCTCTGCTCTCTATCCCTCTCTCCTTTTTCCATCCCTTCTAGTTCCCTTTCTTTCTCTCCCTCTCCCACCCCCAATCTCTCACTCTCTCTCATCTTTCTTTCTCTCTCTCCCTCTCTGTCCTCTCGCTCCTTCCTTCCCTCTCTCTCTCTCTCTCTCTCTCTCTCTCTCTCTCTCTCCCCCATCCCCACCCCTAGCATTGGACTGGAGTGTGTTGACAACGAAACACCTAAACCCCGCGGAGAGCCCCAGCCAATCCACATGCCCTTTACCAAATCACGACCTGGTTAAATCTTATTATGAGCCTTCCTCCGAAGTCGGAGAGTATCTGCCTGCACGGCGAGGAACCACTAGCCTGGACACCAATAAGCCAGACATGGGGCAATGATGATTCTCACACCGGTAGGACATCACACTGATGTTGCACAATAGGATGTCACCATCCGACATACATGACTTCACGCTGGAGTTCACAGCCAGCGAACGCAAGCAAGCAAGCAAGCATCTTATTATGCCTCTCCGCAGAAGGGAAATTCCAGTACCAGTCTTGCACACACCGCTGAGCTCTGGGCTTAGAGAGGGGAAGGGGAACTTTGTAACACAGTCCACGTGCAGATGTTACTCTATGAGCTTGTCAGGAGAAAGGTCTTCACATCGATCTCACCCTATAGACACATGTCCTTTCCAGGACTGAGACACCCCGAACGGCATTACATCAGACTCATCATCATCTAGTGCCTTGCCGGCTGGCGTTGGCGATCATGCCTCTTCACAATATGCGATCTCCGACGTCATGCATTATTTCGTGTGTTGACTCCCTTCCGTGCCTTGACACAAGACTGTCATGGATGTTCTCACACTGTTTTCCTCTATCTCTCTTTCCGCAAATATTTCCGGTTGTCACATGTTCCAGGTTGTGTCTTCTCATAATGTGGCCAAAAAACGATGAATGCTTCTTTCTGATGTTTGTGATAAGTTGTCTTTGCAACTCAGCTTTCCTTAAAACATCCTAATTGCTCATTTTGGCTGTCCAATTAATTTTCAGCATTTTTCTATAAAACCACATCTCCACGGCTTCCAGGGATTTGTTTCGCCGGTTTACTAATTGTCCAGGATTAGCAGCCGTATGTTAAAACTGGTTCTATGTAACATGCAAGATCTCTTTTTCTAACTTTCAAGAACAGTGACGTATTGCACATAACGTTCATCATATATAGTTTTTGCTTGTCCTATTCTGTTCTTTATCTCAGTGATGCATCTTCCATCTGATGTTATATATGGCGCCTTTTTTCCGCATCGAGTTACAGAGATAAAATTCACAAGCTTCCATAGGACTGACTACTTACCATCACACCAATAATCATACATACCTACCAACTCACCTACCTACCTACCTACCTACCTACATACATACACATTCACACACACAATATGTACATACATGGTAATTCTAGTACATATATAAGTAAGATACACAAGTATGTTGGTAATATACCACGTATATAAGATTTTTTAAAATATGTTGGTAGTTTACCACATATATAAGATGCACAAGTATATTGGTAATGTTAAACATACAAAGTACACACATGTGTTGATAATGTGAATACGTGTATAAGATACACAAATAGGTTAAAAATGTAACTACAGATATAAGATACAAGGTATACTGGTAACGTGGCTACATATATAAGATACACAAGTGTGTTGGTAATATGACACAGAGATAAGATACACATGTATGTTGGTAAAATGACTACACATATAAGTTACACAACTATGTTGGTAAAATGACTACAGATATAAGATGCACAAGTAGATTTGTAATGTTACAACAGATATAAGACACACAAGAACATTGGTAATATGACTACAGATATAAAATACGCACGTATGCTGGTAATGTGACTACAGATATAAGATACACAAATACTCTGTTAATGTGACTACACAGATAAAATACACAAATATGCTGGTAATGTGACTACAGATATAAGATACACAAATACGCTGTTAATTTGACTACAGATATACGATAAGCACGTATGCTGGTAATGCGACTACAGATATAAGATTTAAAAAAATACGTTGTTAATGTGACTACACATATAAGATACACAAATAAGCTGTTAATGTGTCTACATATATAAGATACACAAGTATGCTGGTAATGTGACTACAGATATAAGATACACAAATACGCTGGTAATGTGTCTACCGATATAAGATACAATTCGGTAGTCTACCTACATCCACAAACAACACAGACACAAATACTCACCGATCAGTCTCTGACACTTCCAGCTTGGCCCTCTTTGACCCCGGCGGGTCATCCATGATCGACTGATTACTTTCTTCGCCTTCCATCTTTGGATGGACTGACATAATGTTTGCTTGGTTCCTTCCTTTCAGAAAAAACACTGATGTTGTTTCTTTCAAACTACTACTAATGTTATGTGTATTAATATGAAGCTGATGAATGTTCACGTTCCTTGTTTATGACGGTAGACATACACATTTAACACAGTGCAGGAAACAACGTAAAGTGTATAAAGATTTGGAAATTCTGGCAGCAGCCATTTTGTTGAGGGTTCCAACCAACGGTGATTATTCTAAGCTGTAAGTTTCTGTGGGTTCTTAAAAATACAAATATACTGGCCTTCAAGAGTTTTGACACAAAGGACCTTAACCTTCTAGCTAAAAGCTCGCGGTACTAAATGCAGATTGCCTGTTTAGAGTCGTTCTGAAAAAACAAAAAAGAATGAAAAAAAAACATTATAAAAGATACAAGAAACACATATGTAAATTATTATAATTTTACAGGTACTAAACATTTTGACAATTGAATAGCACATAAGAATCTTTCCTGCTCTAAGATACAAAGCAATATGGGATAAAACCCGGTGCAATGAAGTAAATCATCTTGCTTTTTACATCTCTTTATTTCCGTTAGATTAAGATCCAGCTTTTGTTATCAAGACCCAGACCTCTCATGCGAATTCCGGGTTATATATCTCCTTCACATGTCAGCTCTGGCCATCACTACCATCTAACCTCATCTTATTGTTATATTCATGTGGTGTGTGTAACTCATCCCCGTCCACGGCATTTAGAAAGCTAGTTTATGAGCGTCGGTCGTTCAGAAAGCATTGCACTACTTAAGGTAAAATTGCCTAGTAAATCACAAATAACCAATGGATACTGGGGTGAATTGTAACGTCCTATAAAAGGATCCGATCCGATCCGATTTGTAGAAAAAAAAAAAACAACTTTCCACTTCGTTCATCCAGCCTCAATGGCGTTGGTTATAGTTGTGGTTCATAGTGCGTTTATAAAAGGACACGAAACTAACTTGTTATATACTGCTCATACCACTGTATGGGAGCCGCGGTAGGGCAGTGACTAGACGTTGCAGTGGCCATGGGTTCAAATTTGCATCGAAATTTATTTTAATGAAATTATCCTGGACTTCCAGACCAACCCAGCTTAAAATGGACACCAGGAAATGCCTTGGGAAGTAAAGGGGGCCGCCATGACACTGACCACATCACCCGTCGAGTGCTGATTGGTCTATAAAATGTGGGTCTGGCACAATATGCCCAATGTGTATTCAAGCGAGTAAAAGCAGTCCTTTATTTCTATCTTGAAAATTTTCGATAATTTAGAAATAACTTTATTCAGAAATGTTATGCAAACTCGCAAGTTTTGGCTAACTGTTTCATATTCTACATGCGATGTATGTTGTGTTCAAAAATAACAAAATAATGTCTGTGTACGGTATAATTTAAATATATTAATGCACAACTGGACCTGAAAGTCAAGGGAACTCCACCACATGAAGATCCCAATGTGAATGTTAAGGGTAGGCAGAAAGCTAGGTTTGTGGCTGAGTTACACATTCAAACGCCTGCCTTTTACCGGGACCCGTAGGAGAAGCCAAGAATAGTAACACTGTAACCTGTCATACATGACGTATGAGGCGACAAAGTAGGGTTGGTGGGACACTGGCTACTACATCTCGTAGAAAACTGTAGCTGCAAAATCCACCCAAGCATGAACCAGTCTACAGAGGGCTTAGTGTGAGTTGATTGGGAGGGGGGGGGGGCTTTTGCTCCACCGGGAGACGAAAGGCAGGTCAAAATGAAGAAGCCACATTTTAAAAAGCGTGATAAGTGTACCAGTTTTCAGATAAAAAAAAACCACATATTGGCAATGCACACTTACATTATACTTTGAACATCCATCAATGCACCATTCCAATGAAAACTGAAGGTTGATGTTTTGTTATAGACATCATAATTTACATGATGCCAACATAGTTGTTTCCGAACATATAAACATTATTTCAGGTAATGTGTCCGAAAAGGAAAATTATTCCCAGCATCATACAAGAGTGATCATGTACACGCCACACACTGACTTGTGTTCCTGTGCAGTTATAAAGAGGGGTACAATATCCTAGAATGAATTTGTTATTATCTGAAATAGAACAAGGTATATGCTTAGGTTAGCATTTAATTTCTATAATTTTAGTCCGTATAGACAAGGATAGAGAAGAACACAAACGCTGAGATATCGAAAGATGCAGAAGTTTCAAAATCACTCATTAACGATTATAAGGACAAGACAAATAAAATATGTGGAGCATATCAATAGAAGAGGTGGATAAGAGAAATTAACCTACGAGGCAAGAAGGGTATAGAAAGACAGAAAAATATGTTTGTGGACAGATGAAACAGTTGGGCAACAAGTAAGAATATAAACAACACTAAATTCTTCAAAGTGTCAAATGGTTGAGAAGATTGGAGAGTCATGATCTTCGATGTTTGCGAAAGACTAGGCAACTGAAGAAAACACAGACATGGGTGGAATGGGTTAGATGGCATGAGGGAGAAATGATAAGGAAAAAAAAATATGATAGAAAAAAAAGAAGAGAAGAAAGAAGCGTAGAACAGTAATGAATGAAGGCGTGTGGAAATTAATGTAAAAAAAAAATGTAGGGGTAAGGGAATGAGTGTAGATAAGAAGTAAGTGGTGAGGGGGAGAAGGTAGAAACGAAGCTGGACGTGAGAAGAAGGGACCACAATGAACAGAAGAAGAATGAGAAGAGGGAAGAGAGGTAGGATAGAAAAATATAAGTTATACAGTGAAAATAGAGAGAGAGAGAGAGAGAGAGAGAGAGAGAGAGAGAGAGAGAGAGAGAGAGAGAGAGAGAGTATAGTAGTAGTAGTAGTAGTAGTAGTAGTAGTAGTAGTAGTAGTAGTAGTAGTAGTAGTAGTAGTAGTGGCAGCAGCAGCAGCAGTAGTAGTAGTAGTAGTAGTAGTATTAGTAGTAGTAGTAGTAGTAGTAGTAGTAGTAGTAGTAGTAGAGTAGTAGTAGTAGTAGTAGTAGTAGTAGTAGTAGTAGTAGTGCTATAAAAGTAACAGTAAAGAACCAGTGTCCACGCCATGAAGCGCATGCAGTATAGGTGCTAACTCCATATTTGGGTTAACCAATCGGCACTCGGAGGGAGATGTGTGATCAATAACATGCCGACCGACTTTACTTTTCGTGTCATTATCTGGTACCATTTTAGGCAGGTTCGACCTGGGAGCGGCTGGCCAAGTGGTTAGAATTTCGGGTTCTCCTTCGGGAGACCCGGTTTCGAATCCTTGGTAAGGTGTGGAGTGTTTTTTTTCTATCGGGGGCAAAAAGAAAACCCTAACCTACTGCACTAGCCAGGCTAGGCTGTCTTAATTCCTCAGGCTCAAGACCTCCCTGTCCTACCTCACAAGGCACTATAGGCAGTAAATGATAGTGACAGACCTGGGAGCCCATTCAAGTTAAATAAATCGCAACCACTCGGTTTATGGAACACACGACCACGGGCCTGCAGTCAGGTGTTGACAAGGTCTTGCACTTTACTTCTGCTTATTCTTGTGGGTTCGATGCCCTCATTACATGTCCATTTTTTTATCATTTTGTTTCTGCTGACTTAATTATTGTGATAGTAAAAAGAGAGACAAAGAAATAATCAATACCTTGAGGAATATAAGACGTTGTCTCTCTCTCTCTCTCTCTCTCTCTCTCTCTCTCTCTCTCTCTCTCTCTCTCTCTCTCTCTCTCTCTCTCTCTCTCTCTCTCTCTCTCTCTCTTTCTTTTTTTTCTTTCTCTTTTTTGTTTTGTTTTAATGCAACATTGTGTTCAACCTTTCTGTTTTATAACAGAGGATGCGGTGGTATTATTATTATTTAAGATAAAATAGTTTCTTCACTTTTCTAATTGCGTTTTTCTGCCAGTTATAATATTCATATTATGCGGAAGGTGCAGTGATATCGTTTTATAGAAGAATGATAAGAACACCCTGGGCGGATAGATAGAATAATGAAGATATCTCGAAAGAAGTTAACTCACAAAGAGAACTTGCTACACGCATCAGAAACAGACAGTACACATTCCTTGAGCATGTCAGGAGAAGGAGAAAGCTGGAGCATGTCGTAACAACGGGCAAGTTGGAGGTTAGGAGACCCAAAGAGAGTCCAAGAGAGAAACTGCGGGACAGTTTGACATCGTGGCACGGAGAAAACATCAGTATGAGAAATTACTGGCAGTACACGAGACAGAAGGCTGTGGACAGACATAGTCGCCAACGCCACAGGGCATGGGCTAAGAAGAAGAATGTTGTTCACATCGTGCTCTCCACACTCTTCTTTGGAAAATATGCTTTAGCTGTTTCATATTGTGTTGGTTTTAAATTCTCTCAACTTCTGCTTTCATAATAACAACTTTTCACCAAGTGGCTTAACATCCTCTAAAATAGAAATGTTTGTTTTTGTGACATATTGCTTAGTTTTGCTTTGTTCTTATGGATATTGCTTAATTGTGTCTTGTTCTTCTGGCATATTGCTTAATCCTTCTTTGCTCTTATGTATGTTGCTTAATCTGGTCTAGTTCTCCTATCGTATTGATTAATGTTGCGTTATTCTTATTGATATTGCTTAATCTTATTTTATTCTTATGAATATTGCTTGATACTGGTTTGCTCTTCAGGCAAATTGCTTAATTCTGATTTGTTTTTTTCTGGCTTATTGCTTAATCCCGCTTTGTTCTGGAGGCATGTTGCTTAATCCCGTTTTGTTCTTGTGGCATATTGCTTAATCTTGCTTTTTCCTCATGGCGTATATCTTAATCTTGCTTTTTCCTCCTGGTTTTTGTCTTAATCTTGCTTTGCAGTTCTCTAAGACTTCCAGTTTAAAAAAAAATGGTTTGGCATCTCATACATTCACCTCCCGTCACGTTCTCAAAATGCGTAATGTATCTTTCCCAAGTTAGCACTTTACATAGGAAACCTCTAGAAGAAAGCTAATGACACTTTTCTTCAATAGTTTGGGCCTCTTAAGTAACACGACCAAAGGCATGCTTCAAACTGCACAGAACCATTGCTATCTAATGATATTACGCGATCCTCTGATCTCATGGGTAGTGAGATTGAATACCTAGTCTTCTCGGATAAGGAGAAAAATGAGAGGTCAAGTGTCAAGAACGTTTGGTCATGTGTTCGAATTTCTTTTGAGGCGGGGGATTTTTTTTTCTCTCCCATTGACCTGGTCTCGCATGTCGACCCATCCTAAAATGGTAGGAGGAAATTTCCAGGGAAGTAAAGGTGGACAGTGTGATATTGTCCACATCTCTCATCGTGTGCGCATTGGTTTTAAATTATAGGGATCTATCCATTTAAACACGCTGGCCACAAACATAAGGTCGCACGGTGTATTGCCTGGCATATTTTACTGCATCTCGTCGGTGGCATAAGAAGTGAAACATGAATTATACTTTCTCTGAAATACTTAAAACACATAATCTCAGACACTGTTGAATGGGCTTTCACTAAAGGAATACATTGTTTTATGTGAACATTTACCCAATATCGCTGGAATACTTAAAACACTGTTGAATGGGCTTTAACTAAAGGGATGCATTGTTTTGTGTGTCAATTTTCCAATATCCCTCACGGCACGACACGAGTTCCTTAACTGATTAATTGCCATGGGATGGATGATTAATCGTATTGATTGATTGATTGATTGATTGATTTAGGAACCGACATCACAGCATTCGGGGCATAAGTGCTCCGTCCCCATCCTCAGAAGTCAGCGAAGAGTTCCAACCCCAATAGTACCAGTAGTAATCTGATTATATGTGCGGCTCGCCTTTCCTCTAAGCGTTGATTAATCGTATTAGGCGACTTATCTTATCTGCCATGGGCCTATATACAGTAGCTTTCCCTAAGCCACCCCCTTTAATTTGATATAGAGTACAACATGTCTGTTACCATATTAACAACTTTTAAGTCATATCCGTGACATGCCCTTACTTCCCATTTTCCGCCATCCATTTATGTTTGGTCCAAACCTACTTTTTGTTTGACACTCAATCTTTTAACGTGTTACTTACTACTCTTTGACTCCCGCTGCATTAACGTTTACTAATTGTAACTTTGAGGTCTCACGTTTGTAACTTTAACATTTCTAAGGCATTATCAATCGGTGGTGAACTCATAAACTAACATGACAAACAAGTTAACAGGCGCGATTGGCCAGGTACTTGTATCTGCTTCATTCCTCTTCAATGACGCCGATCAGTGTCCGTGGACGCATGAACAACTAGGACATCAGAGTAACACACCCGACCCCAACCCCCACCTCATAATGAATAAGTTAAGCTAGAAGCAGCTAGCTGCAAACAATGAATACGTTAAGCTAGAAGCAGCTAGCTACAAACAATGAAAATGGATGCTTCGTTTGCTTCTTGGTTCCTCTTTCGAGATGAGTGCATCACATCCAGTTCTGCACTTGAAAGGTCAGCGTGGCCGACTTCAGCATGCATTAGTGTAAGGTTTGCTGTCTCTAGACAGATTCCATCCAAGGTCAAGGGTTCTATACATACGTGGGTGGCTTTCTTTCATAAACATGTTGCCAAGATTGGGAGGAGTCTTACCGCCTGCTCTTTACGATTTCAAACTACAATGGGATTTTTAACGAGCACAAGATCGAACCTGTACCTAATGAGCCTGAGGCGAACCTTATAGCCACGGCCCACGCAACAAGACAATACAATAGATGTAAAAGCCGACAAATACTGTAATGAAAGAGTGAAAATATATACAAACAATAAAAATGAGCAAAATAAAGTAAATGGTTCATACCGACAAATAACGAAAAGGGATGCAATAAAAATGATGGCTTAAGGGATAGTGAGACGCGGAGTTTTATAATTGCCTGTCATTTTGAGTCGAGATACGATATCAGTTGCAGGTTATTTGGAAATAGACCGATTTGCGTTGATTTCGATGGCATGCGGCGTCGGCCGTTCAGGAAGCAATGGCAAACCTACAGAACTAACATGGTCTAATAAATCAGAAACAGCTATAAATTCTGGGGTTGATTACGTCTTGTAAAGAACATGCAACTAAATTAAAACAACCCAAACCGTGAAAATGCCCAAAGTAATGCAAATATTCCATACCGACAAACAATGAAAAAGGATATAATAAAGACGGCGTAAAATAACCACAAACAATGAAGATGAGCAAAATTAAGTAAATGTTACATACCGACAAACAATGAAAACGAACACAGTAAAGTCAACGGCAGGTACACTACTGAAATAATATCCACCAAATATTGACAGAAAAACGACCGTCACTTGTTAAAGTCAGTATGAACATTGAATACGACGATATCTCCTGGTCCCTAATCAGTTGTGCTTCTGTTATTATTTTTCAGGTTATCAAATATTAGTACCCGATAACAGCTGCAGGTATAGTGTTATTGGGAATATGTAAACTGCCACAGCCAGGTGTCAAGTATTTGAAACCATTTGAAAGTCTGAATCACGTTCAGAAGTTTTATATTTATGTCTCAGACAATGTACTATTCCCTGATCATGCTTTCGCTCACGTGCCCAGCCCGCAGTGTTGGATGGCGACGTCACATTCCAGACCCGACCACCCGACAAGTCACGCGACTGAAAGCATGGGCCCCGTGTTATTTGTCTAATTTTAGCAACCAGTTGCCGTCATTGATTGGTCCCTTCACAGTGAGGCTCTGTATGGGGCGGCTGTAATATATTAATCAGGTTAAGGTTTTTTTCTCTAATGAAGGGGAAATGATGAGCGCAAAGCCCATAAATAATGGGTTATGAAATTGTAGGAACGCATAATACAGGGCTTCAGTGTTTAACTGATGTTACAGCACTGCACGTTTGGTACAGGGATTCAGTATTTAAGTAATGTGATGTCACTGTAAGAAGATAGACCGTTACCAAAATAAAATAATAAATATATTCATAATCATGGCAACTACCATATTTGTTGTTATAAAAAGAGTAAAGCATTGTTATCTTGTTACTAAAAAGAAACATGCAAGTGAACCAAATGCATTTATCATTAATCTTAGCTTTACCTTCACTAAATTAGACCGTATAATTGGATATGTGCCGGTCTGCCTGGTCTAGAGGTTACACGACTTTCTCCTTAATCTCGTATACTCTCGTAAGTAACGTGACGTTGAGCGAGAATCGGTAGCGGTTCTCTACGCGTCGGTAATTTACGAGGTATGTGAGCCGGTCGCTCAGAAAGCAATGGCAAACTACTGAGCGTAATCTTGCCAAGAAATCAACAATCAGCTGAAAGATGCTGATGTTGACAGCGATGTCCTGTAAAGGATATGCGAACCCCCCCCCCCCCCCCCCCCCCCCCAAAAAAAAAAAAAAATGGATATGTAGTTTAATGTAAATATATAACGAACGAACGAACGAACGAACAAACTTTATTTTCAAAGGGTTAAGAATTGGGCAGGCACTTATAGAAGACAAGAAGAAAGATGGAGTAGACATCAAGTACACTTATAGTTAGTGGTAGGCTGCGAGTCCTGATCAATTAATAAACAGCCAAAAAAATCCCTGGAAGCCTTGGAGATGTGGTTTTATAGAAGAATGCTGAAAATTAATTGGATAGCCAAAAAGAGCAATCAGGACGTTTTAAGGGAAGCTGAGTCGCAAAGACAACCTACCACAAAGATCAGAAAGAGGCAGTCATTGTTTTTGACAACGTTATGAGAAGACGAAAACTGGTACATGTTGTAACAACAGGAAAGATTTGCGGAAAGAGAGATAGAGGAAGACAGCTTGAGAAGTTTTTTGACAGTTGTGAGTTATGGCACGGAAGGGAGTCAACGCACGAATTGATCCATGACTTCTGAGATCGTAATTTGTGGAGAGGCATGATCACCCACACCAGCCGGTAAGTCATTGGCTGATGATTTTGAGGCACTTATAGAAAATAAGAAGAAAGAGGTCGCCGCGAACTATGCAGGTTAGGGTTTACTGTGGGTTCTAGATGTTGCTGTTATGTAGCCGGAGCCGGGGTTGGGGTGAGAGCCCAACCTTGCATAAATACCCCAATGGCTCGTGCTTTCATCACCACTGACGCAAAAGTCCAACTCCTGGCCTTCTCGTGGCGGACCTGTTTTAACTAACAGGAGAAGGGGCGGCGGCGAGTCACTGGCGCCGAGAAATAACCAGAATGCTCTAGATGTGTATGTACATATATGCATGAGCAAACAAGTGTGTGCGTGCCTACACACCTAAACTCGATTAAGACCACAGTCTGTTCTAGCAAAGGAAAGGTAGTGGAATTACAAGAAAGCAGACTGGGCAATGTACAAGCATCGCACCAGCATACTGATTAGAAACCTGAATACTGAGAAAGACATAAATAAAGTAGTTGAAGAGTTTGGGAAATTCATGCTACAAGCAGCACGAGAAACAGTACCAACAGGAGCCCGTAAACATTATAAACCCTACTGGAATAGTGAACTGGAACAGTTGCATAATGATGTTAAGGGATTATATAATAATGATGAGGAATTACAAGAAAGCAGACTGGGCAATGTACAAGCATCGCACCAGCATACTGATTAGAAACCTGAATACTGAGAAAGACATAAATAAAGTAGTTGAAGAGTTTGGGAAATTCATGCTACAAGCAGCACGAGAAACAGTACCAACAGGAGCCCGTAAACATTATAAACCCTACTGGAATAGTGAACTGGAACAGTTGCATAATGATGTGGAAGTGTGTAGAAAGCAAGCAGAGGCCAAACCCAGCCAAGAGCACAACAATAAATTCCAGCACGCAAAAGCCAAATTTCAAAGGGTCAAGCTGCAGGCTAGAAGGAAAAGCTGGCAGGAGAAAACAGAGTCACTGAACTTTGAAAGAGACACAATGAAGTTGTACATCCATCCATCATGTGCCATACCGATAAGCGTGGGCGGTCATATTCTGCCATCTCACTTGATCACCAGATTCGTGGATCAGCTCAGTGTTCCTGTCTCATCCATGCCATGTGGCCACGCCATCCAGGTATTTCCCTCTCGGTCTTCCTCTTGGTCTGTTCCCTTCGATCTTGCCAGTTGTCACTAAGTTCTCCAATCAATTCCTTCTCATAACATGCCAAAATATAGTGACTGTCTACGTCTAATTTCTCTAATCAATTTACGATTTTCATTTGTCTCCTGTAGTACTTGGTCATTGGTTTTTCTGTCTGTCCATGGTATTCTTTGCATTTTCCTCAGAAACCATATTTCTGCAGCCATCAGATGTTTTTCAGCTTGACTGCTCATTGTCCAAGTTTCACATACATACAGAAGAACAGGCTCAATATCCCCTCAACACTCTTTTTCTCGTTTCAATTAACATCTTCTTATTGGTCAGAATGGTTTTCATGCTTCCGGTAAAAATGGCGACGAGGTGACGAGTTTATTCTTCTGGAGACGCTGTTTAGTGTTTTCCTGTGGATTATGTGGTGTTATTTCGTATTCGTTTACTGGAAGTGTTCAAAAGAAGCCACGGAAGGCAGGTGGTGGATGAAATTATGAGGGCATCCGACAGATATTTGTTGGTTATGGTCTCAAGTTTCTCGACGGCAGGCAGAGGATCTCTTTCGCGAGACAATTGCTGCCGTTACACGACCAGTACGATCACTGCCATAGAGGAAAGCAACGGCAAACTACCTCTTTGAAAGTGCCTAGTACATTATCATTCGCCTAAAGACTGATCATCGCAAGACAAGGACAGAGACATTAAAATTAGCAACATGGAACGTTAGTTCGTTAAACGAGGAAAAAACATTAGAGAACATAAAACAAGAAATGGAAAGAGATAAAATTAATATTTTAGGGATGTGCGAAACGGAATGTACATAGAATACCCAAATAATACTAGGGACACGGCCAGAGTACAAACAGGAAAGTACTGCCATAACTATGATGCTGAAATTGAGGCAATTAAGATAGCAACAGAGAAATTACTAAATACCAGCCATGGTACACAACCTGTGGTGCTAGTGACAGATGCAAAATCAGTACTCGGGGCGCTCCTGTCTGGGAAATTGCCAGTACTAAGGACACTACTTTCTGAACTTAGCAGTCAGCATAAGGTCACCATACAGTGGATACCATCCCACTGTGGAATACCCGGAAACGACAGAGCTGATCAATTGGCTAAGGAAGGAGCAAAAGAAGAACAGCCTGATGTTCCCGTATATACCACCAAAAGAAAAGAATGATCAAATCAGTCAGAAAGCCACCAAAACCTGCTCAAGACGACGACATTATGGACTGACCAGAACAAGTCATTATTCTGCGCTTCAGAACAGGACATAATAGATTACGCAACCACATGTATACAAAATTCAAGATTCATGAATCAGCCATGTGCACATGTGGATTGGCGTAGCAGACAGCAGAGCACATACTCCAAGACTGCAAAAATAACAACATGTCTAGGCAAACCTTCTACCCTAGAGAGACAACAGTGGAAGATAAACTCTATTGACCGTTGAGTGAACTAAAAAAAGACAGTTAAATTCATACAAGAGTCAACATTGCAATTACAGACATATTTCAAGCGAACGAAAGAAGAAAAAGAAGAAGAGTAAGGGTTTACTATTCGCCGCGAAAGAAAAGAATCCACACTTTACCGAGGATTCGAACCCGGTCTCCCGAAGCATAACCGGCATTCTAGCCTCTTGGCCAGCTGCTCCTCAATGTTAGTTACATGAATAGACATCAAGTATATTTATAGCTAGTGGTAGGCACTTATAGAAGATAAGAAGAAAGAGAGAGTAGACATCAAGTACATTTGTAGCTAGTGGTACGCAGTCCATTCAAAACGCAAGTGATAAGGGAAACATCAGAAGCATGTAAGAAGGGATAAAGAAAGCCTGTGGTCCAATGATCAAAAGAAGTGCACCACTGAAAACCTTGAGTTGAGAAATCATCACCGATAAGACACAGCAAATGTATAGATGGGTAGAGCACTATTTAGAGCTTTACTTAAGTGAAACCAAACTAGCGGATGATGCCCTCAACGCCCTAGAGACCTTGCCAACTCTTGACCACCTGGACACACTTCCTACCACAACAGAAGTTAAGTGTGCTATAAATGAACTTGCATCTGGCCAGGCTCCGGGTAAGGATGGGATTCCAATAGAGGTTATCAGGAATGGGCAAGACACACTCACTCTACAAATCCACCAGCTAATAGAGCTATGCAGGCGAGAAGGACAAGTCCCACAGGATTTCAAAGATTCAAACGTCATAACACTGTACAAGAACAAGGGCGATCGAAGCGACTGCAACAACTATAGGGGTATTTCACTTCTGTGTACTGTTGAGAAAGTATTTGCCAGAATTGTTCTGAGCAGACTTCAAGTCCTAGGAAATCAAGTCTACCCCGAATCACAGTGCTGCTTCCGACAGAACTGGTCTACCATTGATATGATATTCTCATTGCGACAAATGCAAGAAAAATGCCGGGAACGAAATCAATCTAGTTTGATGGAGCAACTTGAGAAGAGTTTGAAACAAAGAGTTGAGTTCAGCATGGTTGTGTACCCTACCCTCTTTGGAATATACTTTCACGTCTACTGAAATATGCCTTTCGTGAACAGGATTCCGGTATATACATTCACGAAAGCTTGTTCTGAATTTGGTTTAACAATTAACAAAAAGAAGACACAGATTATGTCACAAGGTGCACATGGAGTACCATCATTTATTGACGACGCCGAACTGGAGATAGTAGACATATTTACATATCTAGGATCAGTGGTAAATAGCAAATTATCCCTAGATCAGGAAATCAACACCAGGATTGGTAAGGCAGCAACAACAATGAACATGTTAGCAAAAAGAGTCTGGGAGATCAGGAAGCTTACTGCCAAAACAAAAGTCCTTGTCTACCAAGCCTGTGTCCTTAGTACTCTTCTTTATGGCAGCAAAACGAGGAATACGAAGAATACTTGGTATTAAGTGAGAAGACAAAATCACAAATACTGAAGTATTGGAAAGATCAGGTTGTGTGACGGTGTGTTCCATGCTCAGTATTTGTAGACTTAGATGGATAGGACACGTTAGGAGGATGGATGATGGTAGAATCTCAAAGGACATCTCATTTTTTTTTGTTTGGGGGGGGGGGGGGGGTGAATTGCAGATGGGTAGGAGATCTCAGGGTCGGCCTCTACTACGATACAAAGATGTGTGTAAGCGGGACATGATTGATTCAGGCATTGATAATGCACACTGGGAGCAAGTCGCCGCTGAACGTGTTGCATGGAGGGCAACTATCAGAAATGGAATAAAGACAAAGGATAAAATTATTGCAGATAAAGCACACACAGAGCGTGATAGACGTAAGATGGTGCATGGTGGTGGAAATGACCATGTTTTCACATACATCCACTGTGGACAAACATTTACAGCACGAATTGGTCTTATCAGCCACACTCGCCACCACCATGGTTTGTAGTTTTTAAGCCTTTTTGAAGCACAATGCACCAAACTATCGACTGTCAAGACGGAAAGGTGTCAATGAGGAGTACACATTTATAGAAGATAAGAGGAAAGAGGAAGTAGACATCAAATACAGTTATAGCTAGAGGTAGGCACGTATAGAAGACTAGAAGAAAGAGGGAGTATACATCAAGAACATTTATAGCTAGTGGTAGGCACTTATAGAAGACAAGAAGAAAGAGGGAGTAGATAATACATTAATAATACATTTATAGCTAGTGATGGACACACAGAAGACAAGAGAACACACGTAGCACGCCGGATTCGAACTCATCTTTACAGAGCGCATTACTCTAATGGTCCGATACAGAGGTTCCAGTTATTAATTCCTTCTGCCGCCCCCCCCCCCCCAAGTTGGTCTCTTTCTTCGGCTTGTCATTTCTCAACGGAGCAGAGGCCCTTAATCAACTCGCATGTGACGTGGTAGACGGTCTCCCCTCTAGTTTTGCTTAAATGATTCTCTGCCGTGAACCGATAGGTCGGTTCAATGGAATGGTTCTGGCACCCGTGAACTGATAGGTCGGTTGGGTATAGAAGTGCGTTATTAGTGCCAGTTCTCTTATTTTCCGCAAATTTTAGTGCTCCGGTAAATTAAAATTTACACAAAGAAAGATTTCGCGTCCGCCAGTTTTAGTTTAAACGAGCGTTTAAAGTGGTTTATTTTGATTTTTTTTTTTTTTTACAAATGGTAAAGCCTTCTAGTTTGCGACCGCGTTGATTTTCATCAAATTAGAGTTTTAAACAAATTTAGATTATAGTTATTCTGATTTAAAGGACTTTATGATATATTCTAAAACTAATACCACGTGCAGAAGTCAGTTAGATTAGTTAGTAGTAATTGAAATCAACACTAAAAGCGAATGTTCGTCATGATACGTCATAATATGATGGCACAAGTCGAATTAAGTATGCGCTAATGGGCCACATTTATGCCTCTAAATTTGTTTTGCCTATCACCAAGTATTTAAGGAGTATTTAAATAATGTTTATATTATTTAAATTTAAATAGTGTTTATATTATTCTTCTCAGTACAATATGTCTGGTGTGTTCATGACATTTTCCATTTTGTGTGAAAATTATGTGCTTCAAAATATTATGGTGTAATGGGGCAGTTCTTGTGATATTACTGAAGACAAGTGGTGTTTTTATATTATTCAGTAAATTTAACTGGATTATCTTCAGCGGATAAAATAAAAATAACGCCTTGGTAAGTGGAAATTTGTCATAATTGTCACCTCTTTAATGTAAATTGTTATTACTAAATCTCTCATTATTGTCATAATATTTATAACCTATCAATTAATTATTTGCACTGTCATGTTCCCTGTTCAGTCTCCTTTAATTTGATATGTAATGCAGTATATCTGCTACACTTTAAACCATTTTCACAACATTATTTCCACGCACCACTATTTTATATATATATATATATATATATATATATATATATATATATATATATATATATATATATATATATATATATATATATATAAACGATCTTTTTCTATTTTCCTATGTTTGGATATATTCATAGCTAGTCATAGATACTTAGCGAAGATATAATCCCGTTAATACTAGTGAATATTCCATGATGTTTTAAACTATATATTATACATTATAGTATAGTGATATTAGCTGCGAGCAAATACTGCCCTAGCGCAGGTCTGGCTGAGTAACATACTCAGTTTTGGCCTGTGAGTGTTGTAGCCACACGATAATTTGCCTGGCCATTTGTCGTCAGCCTGCAGATAATGTTTCCCGTTCTTTTCATCGATTAACTCTGATGCGGGAGAGAACAGGAGCCAGTATTAGTACTAGCTTTAAAATGACACCTTGCGTCGAAAGAATACAGGCTCTAGTTAGTCAATGATTGGGAGAAACAAATTCAGAACCAAATTGAAACCCAAAATTAATATTTATGCTGCTAGTGGCGCTGTTCCCCCGTTGAAAGGTCTATTCACCAGAACTGGAAGGTACGTTGTATTAATTGTTTTGTATAGTTTCGAGTTAGGTGTATATGTTTACCGGTATTTGTGGTGTAGATCCAGTGGTGAAACTGGGCGATAACTAATGGTAGAGAACAGGAATCGCAAACTACAGCCGGCATGGGTATATAAATATTGGACCCATGTCGCTGATACTTAAACAGCGAAATAGAGGACAAATGAAGAGAGCGTGTGACACACAAAATGGCGAAATCTAGCCAGCGGATACCGGACTATAGACGAACGTTCAGACAATGAAGCACGACAGTTAACTAGGGACTATATAAAATATACACTAGAATAATATGTCACCAGTGAAGTAATATAATTAGAGAATAAGGTGGGTAATTTGGAAGAATAAATGGTGATAGGAAATACTGAATATTTAATTGGGAAATAATAGCGTCTTTCACGCAGGCTACTTGAGACCATGTGTGTCAGAGGTCACTCCATGACCACGTGGGACCAGGGTGACCAGATCGCCGTGATCAAAAGAAGCCAAGTCACGAAATAAAAAAGCCAAAATAAAGCCAACCATTGTCCAGTAAAAAATGATTTCCAATTTCAGTGTTAATCACATTAAATATATTCTCACATGTTGCCTCCAGAACTGGAATCAAACCTAGAAAACTAGTAGTAATTTCATTTCTTTTATCACTGAGGTATCTAACTAAAATGCACAAATACTTTTGGGTCGAGACATCAGTGGACTCATCAATGATGAGTGCATACTTCTTGTTTTGCAGATCTAGAATTAGATCAGATCTTAAAGACGGTGAAACAACATTTTTTATTAGTGATATGCACTTCGTTCGGTGCAATTTTATCTGATCAAGAGTGCTACCACATCCATGGGCTACCATTATTTCACCTAAGTGACCGATGGTGTGTATGGCACTATGGCAGGCCATGCTAACAGCAATTTGTAACTCTGCTAATTTGACTTTATCATCAAATTTCTTGCTTATTGTCACCACTGAAAGTGTTTTTTGTAAAGAAGTTGGCGCGCTCCGCTTGTGTTTTTCTGTTGCATGATTTGCGAGATTTGAAAATCTTGGAACAATATTACAATGGCACAATTGGCAATATGCCTGTTCAGAACCGTTAGTGGATTTCTTGAGCCACACAAATGTCTTTTCCCTTTGATCATTATATTTCCGATTAGTATCATAAGATGGTTTCCACTTTGGCATGATAATAGGCTCAGTCAATAATAAGAAATACTTGCGACTTGCGATTGCGATGAAAGTATAAATTAATTTGAAAACTGAACTAAACAGTAAGCTGCGCAGTGCGTCAGTGCGCATAGAACATGACCAGTACGAAAACCATACGCCAAGCTTATCGTTTTGCATTTGTTTTAGCTAAAAAATAGTAAAACAATACAACAATTAACTTGAAAAATTCAAAAAGAGGCATATGCCATTACAAAAAGTCCAAAAAGCCAAGAAAAAGCCAAAAAGCCAAACTGATTTTCTGACGCCAAACCCGTTTTAAAAAAGCCAAATTTGTCAAATTTGGCTTCAAAAAAGCCAATCTGGTCACCCTGCGTGGGACCGGCCTCCCATTCACATCCGTATCCTTGCGTATGTCTGAAGTGAATCAGAATGATAATTTACAATACTGCTTCGTGTGGAGTGAATTTAATCTGGATGATTCATAATCTAGGGTAGTATTTCGTCAAGTGAATGTAATTTGTGTGCTTCATAATCTATGGAGGCATTTCATCTGGTGAATATACTCTGATTCATAATCTGTGGTGTACTTTGTCGAGTGAATGTTATCTGTCATTCATTATCTAGGATAGTACGTTGTCGAGTAAATATAATCTGCGTGATTTGTAATCGATGTTCGTGCTTCATAGTTAAATGTAAACTGTGATTCATACTTGTTGTGTACACTTTATGGTGGTAAATGTAATTGGTGTGATTTATAATATATGTGGATGCATCATAGTATGAAGTCCAGTCTGTATGTAGTAGAATGTGATCAGACTGAGAATATATTTATATATGGATGTGTCAGTAGTCTGTGGAAGGGAATACACGTGCGTCTGAATTTGATTAGTTATATTATAAAGATGGGATAAGGAGATAGTGTTTGGTTACTTAGCCGTTTGTCATGTGTTGTTGGTAGTCATAGCACTAGAGGTTTGTGTGTGAAATGGGTATAACACAATGAGATTAGTGTATTGTCTGAATATGGGACTGAAAGCGAGGTGGGCGGTGCATGTCTGTGTATCATCAGGAGTGGAAGACAAGTGCATTCATCTGTTCTCACAAATATACTTTCCAGAAGTTCTGCACCTTCTGTCAACCAACAGCAGCAATGCATAACTACATGTGCCCGGACAATCAGTCTATTGCCATAGAGTGTGTGAATCAGCAACCTGAACTTGAAAATCACCGAGTCGACAACCTGGTGTGAAGTCCTGAGCTAAGTGAAAGACCTCACCGCCTGACACTTAGCCTATCCACGTAGCACTTAGTCGAGGATTAGACTATCGCCACCTTACAAGCAGCAACTGATCAACAAATTAATTGTTATACGTGATACTAGAACCATACTTAATCTGTTATACTCTAATTTAAGATTATGATAGTGAGAGAGCGAAGTAATGAAAGTTGTACTGTATAAGTGTACTCTCTCTATCTCCGTGTTGTGAGAAAGGATCAGTTAAAGGGGGCTCATTTATCTTGCAGGCATTCGTAGTCAGATACTCTAAGCCTACAGTCTAGACTGATTGACTGATTGATCTAGGAACCGACATTACAGCATTCGGGGCATTCCCATAGACACTCTGTCCCCATCCTCAGCAGCCAGTGAAGAGTTCCAACACCAATAGTATTGGTAGCAATCTGATTATATGTCCGTTTCACCTTTCCTCTGAGCGTCGAGCGTCGGCCTAATCCCCTCGTCACTCGCTGCCGCATTCTTACCAGACCATGATGATCCATTTGCACCTCCGAGATGTACACGTGCTACCACAAGGCCGCAACCACGTCTGCCTTGTCATGCATCAATACTCCACCAAGTTTTGCAGAACCAGCCAATCTGTCTGCCTGTTCATTACACAGCACACCGACATGCCCCGGAGAAAAGATCCAGACGATGCTTGCCACCCGTGACCTCCGAAGCGAAGCAAGCCACTCTGCACGAAGCATGCCTGTCCTCACCTTCCTCAGCATGCTTTCTGAGTCAGTTACAATCACAATGTGTGTGTGTGTATCGTATTCTCGATCCAGCGGAAAGCTTCAGTGACCGCCTACTGTCTAGAGTACTAGTACAGTTGTTCGCTTTACCTATCTGTGCCTGGACACTGTCTGAAGACTTGGTCATTCCTGGGGCTTGTTCAAATCATATATCCTAGTGTCGCAAGCCATTTCGGCCTCTTCTTCGACTGTGAGTAGTCTTTCTGAATCAGGAAAGTCTATTTGTTGCATTTTCTATCAAAATATTCAACCTGACGCTACATCGCATGAAATACATTATATACATTTTCATGGTCGAAGAAGAAGAAGAAGAAGAAGAAGAAGAAGAAGAAGAAGAAGAAGAAGAAGAAGAAGAAGAAGAAGAAGAAGAAGAAGAAGTAGAAGAAGAAGAAGAAGAAGAAGAAGAAGAAGAAGAAGAAGAAGAAGAAGAAGAAGAAGAAGAAGAGAAAAAGAAGAATTGTCAATGTTCTCCGGTCTTTATCGTCAACAAGTCTTGTAAGTATAGTGTAAACCTATCCATTCTTTTGTCAACCCAAAAGCCGCATCAAACACACACACATACCCACACACACTCACTGACACACACACACACACACACACACTCCCTCACTAACTCAAGGGTCGTTTATGTAGCAGATTGTTAGGTATATTGAATTAGAATACTTTTGATTGGTAGAGAGTCGTAGGTCGCCTTTTCCTTTATTTTATGGAGGGCTCTCCTCCTTTGACAGCTTTTTGATAATGTCCTCCGCATCATTTACACCAGGTTGCTGACTGGATCTATTCAGATCCTGTGCGGGTTTCCCATCTGTTCGCAACCTGTTCACCAATTCTAAGCGCTGCTCTACTAGCTCATGACATTAGGATACAACTTTCTGAGGTTCAGCACTACTTAACGCCTACCTACACAGAGACGAAACACTTCTCGAGTAGAACAACAGAACAGTGGTGTATGTTTATCAAACATTCTTGTGATCTTCCTCAACGTCTAGCCACTTTCACAATTTGCATACACAATATTCTTACGCTAGCACTCCACAAATCTTGCCATGTTTATAAATGACTCGAATATACTACTAGTTAGTTAGTTAGTCGAGGTTACAACTTCACGGCAACGGGTCGTCCCCATTATGCTCCGTTCCTGTGCCAGTGAATATCACACAAAATGCTCCCCACTGTCCAATGTGAAACGTGGAATAGACAGGAGTCTCGGCAATCCAACAGCACACACAGGTGCACTGTGCATAATGCCGCTGCCAGAAAGCCAACACAAAATTAATTCACGAAAACCACAGTTCATCGTCGATGGACTCGGCAGTCACCAGAAAGACCTAATTGACCCGGGTTTTCTCACATGGCTCGGTCTTTTACCGCACGGCGACCCGCCGAATGTGTCGCATATACTACTATTATACAACAATGATTCCGCGGCGAAGTAGTTCGTCATGGCCATATTCAAGTGCTTGAATTGCAAGGTTTTTCCTCCCAGAGTCACGTCGTGGAATGCACGTCTATCTGAGCTTTTCGGCACTACGCCGTTCAATTTGTCGTTTGCCAGATGCTTTTCAATGAGCACGTTTTAAGTACTCTGACCTCTTTATTCCATGCTGACATGTAATATCTGTTTTTTTTTCCTTTCTTTTCTACTAAACGGGTAGAAGTTTGTTGTAACATTTGTTTTCTGTTCTATATAACTAATAGAAGTTTTCTGTAACATTTGTTTCATTTTCTATATTTTAAACAAGCATAGGTTTTCTGTTACAGGTATTTTATGTTCTGTATGTAAAAAGAGTTTAACTTTTCTGTAAAATGTATTGTATTTTGTATTTACAAAATAAGTACATGTTTCCGTATATTTGCTTTATTTTCTATTTAAAATAAAAGTTCACGTTTCCTAAAAAATTTTCGTTATTTTCTGTATTAAAACGAGTAGAGATTTTCTGTAACACTTGAATGAGAAAGTGTGGATTCTGCACAGATAATCATTGGTAAGTCATCATTAATATATGGACACGTTGATGGGCGTGGGCAGTCACTGTTCGCCACCTCATATAATACGAGAGCCTCAATTCACTTCTGTGCTCTTGTGCT
Source organism: Cepaea nemoralis (assembly GCA_014155875.1). Classification (NCBI taxonomy): domain Eukaryota; kingdom Metazoa; phylum Mollusca; class Gastropoda; order Stylommatophora; family Helicidae; genus Cepaea; species Cepaea nemoralis. The sequence continues at coordinate 45,145 of JACEFZ010010520.1, read as the reverse complement.
GATTACGCCAATTGGCCTAGCCATCCAGTTTCTTTTCTTGTTTTCAAAAAAAAACCTTCTGTCTTCCTCTTTCTCTTTTCAATATAGCTATGGTTAATTTTGATTGTATGTCTGTGGTCTTGTGATGTCCGTGTTGCTTTATATGTTCTTCAGCATGGACAAAACTCGTCCGCCTTTGATGTATGTATCTTCCGGTCCAGTATGGCGGATAGGCGGCTGAGCTGTTAAGGCCTCAGGGGTGTTTTTGCTTCTGGCTACGGCTTGCTTACACATTTTCCTCATGTTGGACTGGCAGTACATGGTTCAGTCACGACACCGTGAGCTGTGGATTTCGTGTAGAGAGCTTTTACATCTGTCCGCGGTTATTTGTATTGTGTACTGAATGTTCAGAAAATGACGGCAATCGGTTGCTGAACTAGCTAGTTTTGTATTATACAGTAATGTGTGTGAAGCTGCTGCTTTTCTGTTGACTGTAGCTTCCATCGACGATGAACTGTAATTTTCGTGGCGGACTGTCGTGTTGGCATTCTGGCAGAGGCCTTATACATGCGCTTACCTGTGCATGCTGTTGGTTTGTCGGTACTGCTGTTGGTTCCACTTTTCACATGGGGAAGAGAGGAGCATTTTGTGTGATATTCACTGGCACAGGAAGAGGGCATTATGGGGGGGGGGGGGGGTGACCCTTTGCCGTGAAGTTGGAATCGTGACTAACGACTAACAATGTATTGGTATAGTTTCTATTAATTTTCCAACGTGTGTTTGATCTGTGATTTCAGCTCACCAGAACTGAGAGCCTTGTCAAGTATGTGCATGTGTTTGTTGTTCTTAACATGTCTTTCCGTTTCATTTTGCATGTCATATCCTGCTGCAGTCAAGATCTTTCTAGTTACATCGTTTAAAGTTACACATAACCACTAAACACAAGATCACACCAAACCATTAAACACAAGATTACACCAAACTACTAAACACAAGAGTACATCAAGCGACTAAACACAAGAAGTTATTGAACAAGTTTCTTGATTCCCAAAGAGGAAGAGCTGACTATTTGTATTGGGAGCGCTTGTTTTTTAAAAACAAAACATTAACATCGACGCTACTCTGCCAGTCTCTTACTGAACATTACAACAGTTTCCTCCCCTTCAATCAGGCTGATAGATATATCATCATCATCAAGTGCCGTGCCGGCTGGCGTAGGCGTTCATGGCTCTCCACAGATATCGGTCTTTGGTGTTCTGGATCAACTCTGCTGATGATATTCCTCTGTGCCACCGTGTCAGTCCGTCCAGCATCATTTCTCTTGGTCTGCCTCTGCCTCTCTTTCCCTCGATCTTTCCAGTTGTCACGATGTTCTCCAATGCCTCTCTTCTCATCACATGACCAAAGAAAGCTGTTTGTCTCTTTCTTATTGTTGTATATAGTGTTCTAGTTTCATTAGCCTCTTTCAGGCAATCGTTGTTAGTTACTCTGGCAGTCTAAGGAATTCGCAACATTCATCTTAAAAACCACATCTCTGTTGCTTCTAAGCTCTTTCTAATTTGTTCATTTACATTCCAAGATTCGCTGCCATACAGCAAAACTGGTTCTATATAGCATTTTAGCACTCTCTTTCTTACATTCAGTGATAGCGACTTATTGCATAAGATACTCTTCATTTTCTGAAATGCGGCTTTTGCCTGCCCTATTCTGCTCTTAATCTCTGTTGTACATCTTCCATCTGATGTTATAAGTGTTCCTAGGTATTTAAAATTATCCACTTGGTTGAGAATTTCCCCTTCTATTTCTATGTCACATTTTGGTGTCCCCATTGTCTTTGATATCCCCATTGTTACTGTTGTTGTTTTGTTTTTTTTAATATTCAAGGATAGTTCTTTCTTTGCACTCTCTGATACTACAATGTCCAATAATTGTTGTACGTCTGTTGCATTATCCGCCGCCAATACTGTGTCATCTGCATAGCGTATATTGTTTATATTATATCCTCCGATTAGCATTCCTGGCTTCTCTTTGATCTCTCTTATCTTTACTTCGCTATATAGGGAGAAGAGATCGGGTGACAAGACACACCCCTGTCGTACTCATAGCTTTATCTGTTCGTAACTACCCTCTTTGCCGGCTTCGTGGCTTAGAGGTTATGACTTTTCTCAGTAATCTCGTATACTCTCGTCGGTAACGTGATGACGGTAAGAATCAGCAGTGGTTCGAATTACATCGGTAACTTACGGGGTATGTGAACCGGCCGCTCAGAAAACAATGGCAAACTACTGAGCGTAATCTTGCCGAGAGATCAACATACAGCTGAAAGATGCTGGTGTTGACAGCGATGTCCTGTAAAGGATATGCACAAAAAAAAAATTTAAAAAAAATAAGAAAAAACTACCCTCTTTATTTCCCATTTTAATTGCTGCTACTTGGTTCCAGTATATATTCTTTATTATTCTTAAATCTTTCCCATCAATGTTGATATCTTCCAACATTTTAATCAGCTCATCATGTTTTATTTTATCAACGAATGAAGTACCAAAATACGATAAGTAGATTGTGAGCTTTACTAGAACACGATTACAAGAAACAAAATGAACGCTGCGGCCAAAGCCTTCGTCAGCACAGAACAAAACAACACAGACACCAAACTAATAAAACAATCACTACATAGAAAATACAGAGGTTACCCAGCTGAATACTTTATCAAGTGCCTTAGTATAATCTATAAAACACAAATATACGTCTCTGGGTTTCTCTATTGACCTTTCTATTAGTGTTCGTAATATATATATATATTGCATTGTTTGTACCCTTTCCGTCCATAAAACCATACTGTTCTTCACTAATTTCCCTTTTTATTTTCTTTCTTTTTCTTCTCATTATAATTCTGAGTAGAAGCTTAGTGACAACAACAACAACAACAACAACAACAACAACAACAACAACAACAACAACAACAACAACAACAACAACAACAACAAAACTTTATTTTCTAAGGGTTAAGAATTGGGCACGCAGGCCCGTCTTACATTCTGCCCTTCTATCACTCTCTTTCATACATTATATCATTCACCCATCGTTCAAGGATAACTGAATACGGCAACAATATAAAAGATATGCATTATAAAGACATGGGAAAAATTAAAAATCAATACTAAACGTCTCAGTAATAGTAATGAATGGTGTGGCAGCACTTGTTATTAGCTATGATGAATATACTGGCCTACCAAAAGAGGACTGGCTGTTACACTAGGGTTGTATTATTATTATATTTTCCACAGCTGAGTTGCAGAGTACGTTAAGCTTGTTTTGTATAAGTCTATCCTAGGCTTCGGAATGTGTAATATATTTAATCGTTTACTGTGTCTAGCATTATATTTAAACAATGGCCAAAGGTAATTTGGGGCATTCTGATGTAGGATTTTGTGAATTTAGTTTGGCCTTATTGAAAAGCAGGCGTTTGCGGAGTGGTAGTAACTGAAGGCGTTTATGCAGGCTAGGATTGTCAGTTAAATGTTTGCTATTAATTAAACTCATGGCCCGTTTCTGGAGTGAGCAAAGTCGCTTGGTGCTTGAATTGGAACAATCGTCCCAGATTGTAGAGCAGTAGTCAAAATGTGTCTGTATGTGAGAAGTGTAGAATATTTTCCTTGTGTCCTCATCAAGGAAATTTTTAATTTTGGCGAGTTGGTAGACTTTCTTAGCTGTTTGTTTAATAAGCGCTTGAACGTGGGTATTAAAGGTTAGGTTTCTATCAATGATGAGGCCTAATGTTTTGTGCTCAATTACACTTTCTACTGGCATGTTGTCAATGTGAAGTTGAAGTGATCTGTGTGAATTTAGAGTTTGAAGTCTTTGTCTGGCTGTTAATAACATAGATTTTGTTTTAGTGATGTTAATTTGCATACGGTTTGCATAGCTCCACCTAACTACATTATTTAATTCTTGTTGCAAAGACGCCTCCAGCAAATTACTGCTTTCAGCGTTTGTATACACTGTACAGTCGTCTGCAAATAGATCACAGGACGACGAAAGATGCAAAGGTAGATCGTTAATATATATGGCAAATAATAGAGGGCCAAGAATAGAGCCTTGCGGTACTCCAGTATTGAAGGTAGTGGTTTGGGACAGAGATTTATTGTATGATACTACTTGCTTTCTGTTTGACAAAAAAGATGTTATTAGCGTCACCACATTAGGACCAATGTTCATTGTCTCTAGTTTTTTAATTAAAATGACATAGTCTATCATATAAAATGCTTTTTTGAAATCGATAAACACAGCTCCACATAGATTGTTGTTATTTATATTATGGTGCCAATTTTCTATCATGTTTGTTAGGGCCGTATGGCAAGAATATTTTGGTCGAAATCCTGATTGACTGTCAACTATAAGCTTGTTGCGATCTAAATACTGTAATGTTACTTTATGGATGTGTTTTTCTAGTGGTTTAGATAGTGATGATAGTAAAGAAATGGGTCTATAATTGTTCGGGAGACCATTGTCCAATGAACCAGATTTAAGAAGAGGATACACTTTAGCGACTTTGAGAGCTGATGGAAAGTGACCTTTGGTGAGACACTGATTATAGACATAGGTTAGTGATATACAGATCACTGGCGCAGCACAGCGGAGAATCCGGTTGCTGATTCCATCTAACCCAGATGAGGTTGTGTTTTTTAGGTTACTGAGGTAAGTGAATACTTCAGTGACTTTCATTAGCGGTATGTCGGAAAGAATATCCCGGGAGCATCTATTCTCGCAAAACGATGACAGTAAAGATAGGTTGCAAGGAGAATCTGGTATTGAAGCCTTCAACTGATCTATGTCATTTTGAAAAAAAATTACTGAATTGGTCGCATGAAATAGGATTTGATGGTAATGAATTTGAGAAGTTATACTTGTTTGTTAAGGTGTTTATTGCCTTCTATATATCCGTACTATTTGTCTTATCCATTACTAAGTTGTTAAAGTAATTTTTCTTTTCTCTTCGTATGGTATATTGAACTTTATTTCTAAGAGTACGGTATGTGCTGAGATCCCGCTTTTTATGTGCTTTATCTCTGTCTCTCATAATTTCAAGTATTTCCTGGGTGATCCAAGGTGGTTTGACGTGATGTTTTACTCGAACTTCCTTGATTGGCACATGTCTATCAAACACATCAATAAAGGTCTTTATCCAGGAATCCAGAGCATCATCTGGGTCTGGATGTTGATAAACATTGTCTAGAGGTGAAATGAGCAAGTGCTGTAAAAATGCGTTTTGGTTGAAATTTTTGTAACTTCTATATTTTACAGTTATGTGTTTATGTTTAGGAGTTTTAATTCCTTTTTAGACCACGTGCAGCATATTGGGTAGTGATCGCTCACTGCACAATTGGGTACGGTGCATTCTATGATGTTGTCTGAGCAAGTTACATAAATGTGATCTATAAGTATTGAAGATGATTTTGTTACTCTAGTATCTTGTTTTAATATTTGTTGGAAGTTGTATGATGCAATTATATTTCCCCATATTATGTGGGATTTGTTGGTGTCAATGTTAAAGTCTCCGAGTAGTATGATTTCCTTCCGGAAGCGAAAACCACATCCATCATGGTAGTGAAGTTTTCGTACCAGACGTGTCCAGCACTGGGATTACGATAGAGGTAGCCAATTATCAGGGGTGTGCGGTTTTGAAGTTTTAGCTCTAACCAAATACATTCTATTTCGCAAGTTTCAAAGTCTAGCTTAGGTTAACATTTAGTAAATTAGAAACATAGGCTACTATGCCTGTCTCTTGTTTCCTACAGGAATCTCTTCTAAAAACTTTGTACCCTTTAATAGAGATGTCCTCATCTGAAATGTTTTCATTTAGTCTACTTTCACTAAGGCCGAATAAATGAAAATTTTGATTAAGAATAGAAGATAACTCTGGTAGCTTGTTAAATAAGTTGCAAATGTTTAAGTGTCCAAGGCGTATTCCTGACTTATTGAGCCAGTGTTGCCACTTCTCAGACATTTCACCCATGAAGTAAGTGTTAATTAGTCAAAATTAAGCAAAAATACAAGATCATAAAAATTCACAATTACATTAAATTACAAAATATCAGTAATATAAATCGCTATGTAAATGACAATATTATAACGATATAACTAATGAGACCAACAAATATAGCGCAAACACAGAACAAAACGAATTAAAACGTATGAACATACAGCAATTAATTAACTCACACTACTTCGCAAGCTAGGTAACCAGCTGCTATACAAAAGAATGAATAAATGACTATACAAGTCAATGTTCCTGTTTAAAGTTGGGTATCCCGCACGAGAAATAAAACGTTAAACAGTAATTAATTAAAGTTCAAGGAGGAAGCTCTTTTTCTGGTATCTTGCGTACAGGGCTAAGTTTTTAGTACATGTCCTATCTTACAGGTCTGTATTGTAGGGACATCATAAAGGCTTGATTCAGTGCCGCCGGACTAAACTGCATCAAGTATAGAAGTTCTGGACTCCAATGATGCGGAACCTGTTGCTGTCTACTAGGTGGCCCAATGCTGGCGTGAAGTTCTGGACCCCAATGATGCGGATCCTGTTTTTGTCTGCTAGGTGGCCCATTGCTGGCGTGAAGTTAAGAACTCCAATGATGCGGAACCTGCTGCTGTCGGCTATGTGGTCCATTATTGGCATGAGGGGGTGTGTGTCAAAGTAGTATTACTGCCGTGTGTGTGTGCCGATGTTTGCAACGATGGTTCCTTGCAGGAGAGGGCAGGAAAACTATTTTGGTGGTTATTTACTTCCTGTGTGAAAGTGGGGGTAGGAAGGAGGGGTTGATTTATTCTTGGTAGCATGGGTGATCCTTGAGTGGGAGGAGTTTGGGGGTCAGACGCCAGCAGACGTTTACCTGGTGTAATGGGAAAGTCCCGTTCTTCAGATATCAATGTCCGTCGTGTGTGTGAGTTAGTTGTGTTTTGTGCCCTTTCTGGGTATTTTATATTTATAGCCAGCAAATTACTACCTAAAGTGGATGTTTGGATTTGGTCTCTATACAATCGTTTATTTGGTGCGCCTATCTGCGGTGTGAAGAATGGTGTGTTATTGATGAATTGTACATTATACTGTTTAAAGTATTTTTCTAGGGTGCTGTTGTTTATGTCGGCTAGTCGACGCTGAGAGCCATAACTTGGTGGCATGATGGCGGAGAAAAACACTTTAGAATATGGAAAATTATAACGTAATAAGTCAAATAGTTTTCGTTATTGATAAATGGTGATATATTGGTTTCTCATAGTGTCGTTTATCCCTACGTGAATCGTTGTCTTTCTAATGTTCGTATTTACTTCAATTCTACGTATTCTGTCTATTAGCCTGTCTACCCCTGCACCTGAAAGCTGAATTTTTGCGGCTATGTCGGTGTCTGATAAGGACATATGGTCACAGTATATGCCTCCGATCAAAGAGTCGCCAATTATTATTTGGGTGCAGTCTTTCGGTGTTTTAAGTGTGTGTTGGGTTCTGATACGACTTGCACGCTGTTTCTGCCATTGATGACTGTCCAGCTGTAGTCTGCCTTCTTGCAGGTTATCAGATGTTTTCTGAATGTAGTCGTTGTCTGTTGGCAGTGTTTCGTCGTCCTGACTGTTCTTTAACAGTTGCTCTTGTAATGCTTCAAATCTATTGCTAACCTTCACTTCGATACAATATGTTGAGTGTTGTGAGGTTAATTGTACGAAAATCTTCACGTTCAATTGCTCCTGGTCTCTGTGGTATTGCTATAAATACAGATTTTAGCATATCGCTCGGTAAATATCCACTGTTGTAAATATCATTCTGCATTTCGGTTAATATATATACACCCCAAATTCTCCCAATACTTCTAATTCTTCTACTGTGATTTCATCTGGCCCAGCTGTTTTTCTCTCTTCATATGTTTCATAGCGTCAGCGACTTCTTCTTTTAGAATAGGTGGACCTTCTAAGTTACTTTCTTCTGTTAATTCTTCCCTTTCTCCATTATATAATTCTCTTATATACTCATTCTACCTCTTCATTATAGGACCTTCCTCCAATAATATATTTACTGTTTTTGATTTCAAACACCCTGTATTTATTCTTATTTTTCTTCCTGTGAGCTCACTGATTTGTCTGTGCATACTTTTTTTTAATCTTTAATGGAATTTAATTCATTGTTTTGCATTGCTCTTTTAACCAACTTTCTTTTGCCATCACACATTGGTCTCTTTATTTTTATTATTATTTATATATTTTTAACTTTATATTTATTATTTATTTCTTTATTTATCTTAGCATACTCTTGTTTGCCATTTTTATTCTGTTTCCTTTTGTCCATCAGCATTAAGATTTCTTCATTCATCCATTTTTTCTTAGCTTTTTGGCTTCTCTCCGGTAATATTTCTTTACTAGCTTGATGAATGGAGTCCCTTAACATTTCCCATTGGTCATTTATAGTCTGTATTTTAGCTATTGCATTGTACCTATTTTTCACTGTCACCCTGTATTGTTCTTGAATTTCTTTATCTACTTTCAGAACCTCTTTATTAAGTCTCAAGTTCTTAACCAATTCCTCCACTCTAATATTACTTTTATTTGTCCACATAGTGATACATGGTCACTATTACCGTCAGCACCAGGCATTGTCTTTACATTAATTAATGCATTTCTAAATCTTTTATTAATAAGTATGTAGTCAATTTGGTTGCGTATTTTCATATCAGGGCTTTTCCATGTGTATAGTCGTCTTTTATGGTGTTTACACCATGTGTTTCCAATTATCATATCATTAATATTTGCCCACCGGTCTCTGTGTCCAAGGGCTTGCGAACGCGGTTTGTGAGCCCGTATACCCGGGTTCGAAACACGGCAGTGCTGGTTTTTTCACAAAAGGTATAGGGGCCGGTCGTTCAGAAAGCAATGGCAAACTACTGAACGTAACACTTGCCTAGTACATCAACAGCAGCTGAAAAAATGCTGGTGTTGACTGCAAAGTCCCGTAAGGGATACGCAACACAATTATTAATTATTATAATATTTGCCCATTCTATTAGTCTCTCTCCTCGTTCATTTCTTGTACCTAAACCGTAATTCCCCACTATATCCTCTATTTTTCCTTTTCCTACTTTTGCATTAAAATCTCCCAGTATTATTTTTATTTCTTGTAATCCAATTTGATCTATTGCCATTTCTATTTCATCGTAAAAGTGTTGTATTTCTTCATCACTACTGCTTGTTGTTGGTGCATATACTTGTATAATATTTTTATCTATTGGTTTGCCTTTGATTTTGACCATTATAACTCTATCTGAAATACACCAGTATTCATTCATAGATTTGGCTGTTTTTTCATCAAATATTATTCCTACACCTTTTTCATGTGTGTGCCCTCCAGAATAAATTATTGTTTGTTTGTCGGTTATAATTTTGCCAGATCCCTTCCATCTCATCTCACTTATGCCTAATATATTCATTTTCATGTTTTCCATTTCTTTTAGGACATTGTTTAACTTTCCTAGCTCAGTTAATGTCCTAACATTCCATGTTCCTACTCTAAATTTATTTAGTTTAGTTATAGTTTTAGTTTTGGTTTTGCCATCAGTAGCCGGATGACGGTCTGGTGTCACCTGTGGCTCATGACTGTCCCTACCGGACGAGGATGTCCTAAGATAGCCATTAACGTCGTTCACTATTTCTGAAATGTGTGTTGCCATGAAATCTTGGGAAGATAATGTGGTGGTTTCCCTTGCCTTCCACATTTACATGGTGGTCTTTTAACTCTGCCTTTGACAGCCATTTCCGACTGTCAGGACAAGTGAGTGCCCTGCTCTGCTCAGCTGCAGAGTTGTCCACTTATTCCAGTGGATACTCGGTCCCCAGAGCTGTGTTAGCCACACCGTGGTGTGTTTCCATCCTCTACCACGTGGAGGTGCAGTTGGGATTTTCCCTTCTTAAAGCTATGGTCTATGACCAAAACTCTCCAGTACTTTTAGAGGACGACAGACAGACAGACAGACAGACAGACAAACAGACAGACAGACAAACAGACAGACAGACAGACAGACAGACAGACAGACAGACAGACAGATTCGTGGTCCAACGATATTCTACTTTTGCCGTCAAGCGTCATTGGGAAGAATAGTTTACTCTCAAACTCCCGATAGGTGGCATTGTTATCAAAAGAAAGGATATTTTAATGTGTATGGTATTTACATGATCGTACATAATAACATAAACATTGTAGACAATGAGCAGTGAAGCTGAAAAACATCTGATGGCTATAGAAATATTGTTTCTGGAGAGAATGCAAAGAATATCATGGGCAGACAAAAAAAAAAAAAAAACAACAACAACAACAAGAACAACAAACGACCGAGTCCTACAAGAAACAAATGAAAATCGTAAACCGATTAGATAAACTAGACGTAGACAGTCAAAATGTTTGGACATGTTACGAGAAGAAATAAAATAGAGAACTTGGTGACAACAGGCAATATCGAGGGGAAGAGAACAAGGAGAAGACAGAGAAGTAAATACATGGATGGCTTGACCACGGGGCGTGATCGAGATAAGAACACTGAGCTGATACACGACTCTGGTGATCGAGTGAGATCGCGAAGCGTGACCGCCCACGCTTACCGGCAAGGCACATGATGAATGGATGGAGAGGGTTTAAAATATTTCCGTTCCAAGTTGCGTATTTATATACAGGCGGTGAATAAAAAAAAAACTTGGACCGGAAATATTTTAAAAACTTGTTATTAAAAATACACCCCATATTAGGAACTTGTAATGGGAACAAGTGGCGTCAATTAGATACGGAAATATTTATTCATTGTCCACAGCGATAAAGAGAGGAGTACGGCAGAGATGTGTGTTGTCCCCAAGCCTCCTCAACTTATTCACATAAATCATTTTTAAATAAGTGGAACTGCCTGGACTTAATATCAATGGAAAATTCATAAACAATCTCAGGTTTGCTGACGATACCGTCTTACTGGCAGCAAGTGAGCAAGAGTTACAAAATCTAGTGGAACAAGCAAACAGGCATAATGCAGAATGTGGCTTAGATATCAACGTCCAAAAAAACGAAAATTAAGATAATTAGCAGTGGAAAGGAGTGGTCATCAATGAAAATCATAGTAAACGGGGAAATACTAACACAAGTAACAAGTTTCTTCTATATTGGAATGTAATAACAGATTATGTCAGAAGTGATACATGAATTAAAAAGAGAATGGGAACGGCCAAACATTCTTTCAGCGCTATGAAATCAGTGTTAACATCTAGAGAGGTTAACAATACATTAAAATGATAATTGCCAAAAGTTATGTATGTTCAACACTACTACATGACGCGAAAGCCTGGGTATCGAACGAGCAATTAGAAAGTCGAATATAGGCCCTGGATATGTGGATATACAGAAGAATATGTCGTATTTCATAGAAACAAAAACAATCAAATACAGAGGCTCCAGAAAAACTGGGAAAAGAAAGAGAGTTGCTGAAAGAAATAAACAATAGGCAAGTGAAATATTTCGGCCACGTTAAAAGACATAACACTCTTAACATAACCATAATGGAAGGCAAGGTTGAGGTCAAGCGAGCAAGAGATAGACAACGATACAAGTAGGAAGATAACATCAAGAGATGAACGATTAGCAGTCTTGAAAGAATGTACAATCAAGGCGAGAGACAGACCGTGTTTGAGATCCATTGCAGCCAACTTTCATTGTGGAGACGGCACCTGATTGATTTGATTACTTGAAGAGCATAGTTGTTAGAAGCAGAATCTCCATCCACACAGCACTACCTTCATCTCATCTCATCTCATCACATCATGTTCTTCTTGTACCTACCTTGCGGTGTCGAGGTGAAGTATAAATAGCGGGAGAGTGCCCGCTTATGGGCTTCGTGTATCGATATTCCCATGGACTCTGTTATTCCCTGCGTCCACCGTTTACGTGGTCGGCCTCTTCCTCTGCTTCCCTCTGGTCTGTACATCATTGCTTGTTGTGGTATACTGTTAGTTGGTAACCTACTTGCATGGCCCAACCATTTGACTTGCTGACTTCTAATAAAATCTAGTGCAGCTGTAACCCCCACTTTATTCCTGATTTCTTCATGTCTGATCTTATCTCTTCTGGATAAACTAAGAAGTACAAACCGACTACCTTCATACACCACCAAATGTCCCCCCTTGCCCTTTCAATAGATTCAGTACATATTGGGAGTCTCTGTGGCAAAGTGGTCAAGCCGTTTGGCTCGTGCTCCGAAGGTTGTGGGTTCGACGCGCCCTTCGGTTTACGAGTTAAATGTTTCAGAGACTCCTGTGGGTCGTCGCTAAAAGCTACGGAGTTCGTGCTTTGTGCGAAGCTTTCCGTGCTGTGGAAAGAGACCGAGCCATACAGGATAAAACACGGTGCAATGAAGTCGACCCTGTCGACTTTTAAGCGACTTTTTAAAATACATATTGGTTTGTTGTTTTGTTAGCGTCCTCTAAATTCTTCAAATTAGGAAAGCATTCACATGCGAATCCCGCAGTCTAATTTATTCCATCATCTGCAAAAGAATACAATGGCACATTTATTCCATCATCTGTAAAAGAATACAATGGCACATTTACTCCATCATCTGGAAAAGAATAAAATGGCACATATTAAACCATCTTAAACTATGTACCAGGAAATGTCTTGGGAAGTAAAAGCTGTTGGTGTGATATTCACCACATCGTATCTCTAGCGTCGATTGGCCTATACAGTTTTAGTCCTAAAATCTGCCATTAGGTTAATTCAGCTTGTCTTCTCATTGTCCTCGCTTCACATTGATATAAAAATGTGGCTTGTATGTAGCACTCCAACACTCTTTGTCTAATTGCAATTGTTATCTTTTTATTGGCCAGTATGTTTTTCATCTTGCAATAAGTTACCTTTGCCATAGCGATTCTTGTTCTAATTTCTTCAATGCACCTCCCATCAGATCGTATATGACTGTTCCGAGATAGTTGTACCGATGCATTTGTTTAAGAATATTACCAATTACCCATATATTACATTGTGTCATTTCTTTCTTCTTAGTGATGACTATAATTTGTCTTCTTACAATTTAATTCAATCCCTAGGTGTTCATTGTGTACAATAACCGTATCTACTAGATGTTGCAGAGCCTGTTCATTGTCTGCAATTAATACTGTATCATCCGCATATCTAATATTATTGATGTTATGTCTCAATATGTCCTAGACATAGACATAAGAATAAATCGGCTCCAGCGACGACAACGCCAACGAATCCTCTAGCAGATGAAGTGAAGCAGTCTCTGGCAGCTGATAGCTCTCTTGCGGCTTGTTTTCGTAATAAGCGTAATTCCCATACACCTTTACCTAAAGGCGATATGTACATGAAGAATGGAATACTTCATAGGAGGGCAGGAAATGAAGGACAGGGGCTCACGCAACCCGTTGTATCTTCTTCTTATAGAGCACAAATTCTTGATGTGGATCATAGTCTACCATGTAGTGGACACATGGGAATCAATTCTACTATGCAAAGGCGTTCTACACATTACTACTGGCCTAGAATGAATGCAGACATCATTCGTCATGCCAAGTCATGTCCTCAATGCTAGAAAGTTACCCCAAAGCACTGGGCTTCACCGGCGACTTTAGGAGCAATGCCCATTACTAGAGCACCATTTGAAAAAATGGCTGTTAATATAGTCCGACCACTCTACAGAACGAAGAGGAAGAATCGCAATATACTTACTCTTGTAGACAATTGCTCGATGAGGGCTGTAGCAATGCCTATGCCTTCAAGCTATTCGAATCACGTAGCTGATGCAATTCTTGGAATTTTTCCCAGATAATGATTTCCAATTCGGATTCTGATTGATAATGGATCACAGTTCAGAGGAAAGATTATGGGGAGATTCTTTAGGCTCTTTCATTGTTGACAGATTCAAAGTTCACCGTACCACCCGGCTTCGAACGAATCTGTAGAGCGATTTAACGGTTCCCTTACAAACATCTTGAGGAAATTATCTCAGGAAAAGCCAGAAGAGTGGAATACATGTGTACTGGCAGCCTTGTTTCATTGTCGGTAAGTACCACATCACTTAAAGGCACCAGAAACGTTGTGCTTTATTTGGACGACAATTTGAGGCTTTACTTCGAACATGGACTGATGATCAGGTAAATGATACAGTTGTGACTGCATCAAATTATGTCGCTTAGTTTAAGCAACGTCTACAACATAGTTGGAGACTGGCGCCTGACAATCTATGACAAGCTCGATGTAGAATTGCTCGCTATTTCTACAAGAAAGAGAGCTGGAGGTCGGAGAGAAAGTGCTGTTACTTCTCCCAATGAGTCAGAATAAAATGCAGATCGGATGGAGAGGACCATATGAAGTGACGAAGAAAATTTCTCGCACTAATTACAAAATTTCTGTCAGGGGCAAATTGAATATTGTCCACATAAACCTCTTGAGGAAATATCATAAAAGGCTCTCTACCACCGATGTCCATCGTTTCCATCGCCCTCTCAATTTGAAATATCACTTCAGTAATCAACCTCACAGAGACCTCTTCTGATCCCATCGATCACTTCTCTCATCTTTCTAAACGCAGGTCCACTTGGGTCTAAAGCCTGGCTCTTTATGTTGAAAAAAAAAAACACCTTTTTGATATACAACAATTAAAATTCGAGCCACTAAGACACTCCAACTTTTCAGCGGAGGAACAACAGGCGCCCACACGGATGAAACGTCGTGAGAACATTGATAGCAAGCCTGCCGACAAGGGAGGATCATTAGTGGTTTGGACGAAAAACTTGTATATACAGGAAGGTAAAAAGCAAACTGGGGATGCAACTTTCTACAGAAAACGGCCACAAGACTGGACGGTAAGTAACAACACCAAGGTCAAGATCGTGACGAATGCCATCATCGGGCAGGCCTTTTGCCCAGCTCTGCCACCTCACTGATCACCCACGATAGTTACTTGGGCAAACCCATCTTTTATATGCTGCCTAGGACACACAAGTCAGGCAATCCAGGCAGACCTATCGTCTCTGCCTGCTCTTGTCCCACTGAATGGATTTCATTGTTCCTAGACTGCATGTTTCAGCCGTTGGTTGAAAGTCTCCCTTCGCATATCAAAGACACCAACCACGCTATCTTGATCTTCGATTCCATCAGTTCATAACCCCTTCTCAGCACCACATCTTCACTTTAAATGTGACTTCACTCTATACATCTATTCCTCACGCTGGGGCCTTAAAACCTTGGAATGTTTCTTGGAGAAATGGCACAACCCCACCATAGCCACTGGACCATTGATACGTCTTGCAGTGTTAGTCCTCAACCTCAATTCGTTTAAGTTTAATGGGGACTATTTCGACCAGATTATTAGTGTGTCCATGTTCACCAAGATGGGCCTTAGTTGTGCCTGTCTATTTATGGGCTATCTGGAACACCAGGTATGGGTTTAATACACCGGTAGACTCCCGGAGCTCTACAGGAGGTACATCGGTGACTGCTTCGGTGTATCAGACATGCCATTGTCTGATCTCAGTATTTCACTGCCTTTTCTCTAACTTTCATCTCAGGATCAGAGTCACTTCCACTATTTCTTCTTCGGCTTTCAATTTCTTAGATCTAACAGCCTCTTTAGGATCCGCGGGTCTATGTTAGACGGTTTATTATAAACCAACGGACTCCCACGCATTCCTTCTCTATACCACCTCACATACCCCCTTGTAAGGGCTCAATTCCTTTCTCCCAACTTTTACGTCTCCGACGATATTGTCAGGAAAATAACGACTTCCGCCAAAAGCCCACGAAATCTTGGACTTCTTCTGTCTTCGCGGATATCCTGATAAAGATTTGTTTACAGCTCTTTACCACCGTCAGTCGATCAGTCGTGCCGAGGATCTATCCTTCAGACCTAAACCACGAAATAATAGGCCGATCCTTTCACTAACCTATTATCCCCATAATATTGCTGCCATGAATATCCTCCTCAACCACCTATCTATTCTCCAGGCAGACCCAATCACTCACGATGTCTTTTCAGAGCCCCCTCCCTGGTGGCTTACACGGGATCGTAACCCCAGGGATGTGCTGGTCCATAGCAGTCTACCCCAATCCCAACAGTCTCTTCCTAGAACGATGGCTTATCTTGGATCACGCTGTAAGACCTGCCCACATGTACTTCAAACCCAGAGTCTGACATTTCCTAAGACCACTTTCCACTTTCGTGAGGGTTTCTCATGCATGAGTCACAACGTTATCTATGCGATCATCTGCACACATTGCGACTTGAGATATATGGGAGAAACAAGCCTACGTCTTACTGACAGATTTAGACATCATCTGTCTGATATCAACAGTGGTGCCCAGAAATCGGTATCCACACATTTTAACAGTTGTGACCACTATGGCGTGGTGGACATACAGGTCACGGCGCTCAAATCGTGCGAATCTCACGAACGTAATCGTAAGACATTGGAAAACCGCCTCACCTTCCAGTTGGGCTCACTCTCCCCTCATGGCTTCAATGTCCAACATAGCTTCATTTAACTTCCAACCTCCCCTCCCCCTTTTCTATCCCCGAAGTTGTATAGCCCACTAGAAAAAAAAAACGTGTCAGCACATCCTTTGCAGGACGTAGCAATAAACTCCAACATTACTTTTGCCGATAATGATTTCCTGCCAAGTCTACGTTCAGTGACTTGTCATTGCTTTCTGAGCGACCGACACTCATGCAAACCAACACAGGGCGGACTGCATTCCAAGCCCCTGCCGCTGTGTTCCCCCACGGTATGCGGGAGTGCTTATTACACTGTCGGATGTATGGATTGATGGCTCAACCCCAAAGAGAGAAAGGCTACTAAGTTCCTCTTTCTCAATGTGATCCTGTCCGTTGATTGATTGATTGATTGATTTAGGAACCGACATCACATCATTTGGGACATTCCCATAAGCCCGTTATAATCAATTAAGCTAGCACTGGCTCAAATGCTTGATTTAATATATGGAGTTTCGGAGAACCAAGGCATTCCTCCAGGGAACAATGTAACGTTTCCTGAAGGCCAACACTATCTTGTTGGGGGTTCCTTGCCTCTCTTCTCTCAACTAATTGGTTAATATCTAGGGTGTGTCTTATTGAACTACTGACAAGACAAGAAAACACTCAAAGGAGGAAATGACCTCTTACATAATTTATTAAAACATAAAAATGGATTATGGTAATTCAATATATAATATAAATAGGGAGCTATGTGATGCCCTAAATATCGGTGGTCTTGACATACCAGAGATTCGGTATGCTGATGATACAGTATTGCTATCCACAACACAGACTGGTATAGGAAACCTAACAGCCTCAACCCAATTGAATAGTGAAAATCACAACTTGTATCTCAACATTGCAAAAACAAAGATAATGCATACAGATAAAACCACTATGGAGAAAGAAATATATGTTAATGAGGAAAAATTGGAGGTGGTGGAAAATTTTGAATATCTTTGGTCATTGATTACCAACAACGGTGACACAATGAAAGAAATTAAACGACGACTATCAGTTGCTCTTCAAAGACTAAAACAACTGAATAAATTATGTAATGGGACAGACAGAACTGCAAAAATTAGATTTTTAAGAGCATGCATCTTTCCCATTGCAACATACGCTTGTGAGACCTGGACACTTACTAAACAAGCTGAACAGCGCATAAATGCCTTTGAATATAAATGTTATAAGACGAATTCTAAGAATATCTTGGATAAAGAAAAGAAAAAATGCATCAATACGTCAAGAGCTGAATATATAAGAAGGTTGGCTATTAAAAAAGATAAAACAAAGAATGTTAACATATTTTGGTCACTTGAAACGTCACGAAAGTTTGGAGAGAACAATAATGGAGGGGTATATGCCTGGGAAGAAAGGAAGAGGAAGGCCAAAGAGAAGATGGGTGCAGGATGTGGCGGATGAACTCCAGATGGGTGTATCGGACGCGGGACATCTTGGTTATGATCGAGAGGTTTTCCGGAAGGTTGTTATGGGAGAGAAGTTCTGCAAAGGACATGCTACTGAATGAATGAACGAATACATCAACAAAATCAATCTGAATTGGTATTATGCATCAATAGGTGTTAATACAAGCACAATATATTTCATATCCCTGGATGCCTGAAATATACATTTTAATGACATACTTTCAATTCATTTGGGATAGACTGTCTGAACCTGCTTATAAACCTAGTTGTACTTTGGGGTGACTGGATCCCTAATGCCACCAATTCCTTGAGCTTGTGTTAAGTTCTCCTAATGAGTGATAATTATCTCCTTGGATATCGGATAGTATTTGTGTTTCCCTACAATCCAGTTAAGTTACCTCTATTACTGGGCTAGGAAACTGCTTGCAGGTGAGTTCTGTTTGGGATACTGTTCTGCATCACTTTGTCCAGATACTTCACTCACAAAAGAAAAGTTACGCCTGGATCTAGATTAAGTCAAGCTGCTACCTTCACCAAGTCCTGCATTCAACCTAGTCAGGTCTGGATCTAGCTGTACTTAGCCACTATCTGAAATTTCAGCATCAATCATAAATCTAATGATATCCTCACTATGAACATCAGAAATTAAATTATGTAAACCCCTAAGAACGCAACAAGTGAAATCAATAAAAGGAATTTTTTTCCTGGAGAAAAATAAACACAGGAGAATGATAGTCTTGGGGTTCTCAAATAGTTATCCACAATATAATTGGTTGTTCTCCATTCAATCTTCCATTATCAGGTGTTCAAGGTTTAGACTAGCAGATGTGCAGTTTTATCTTCACCTATGCCTGTCACCATGGTTTCCTGGTTGAGTAATACCTTGATTGATTTGGAATTGACAACTATGTTTCCCATCCTTGTCTGTAACTATGTATTTTCTCTATAGCTTCTTCTATTAAAGAAAAAGGGCCTCATACATTAAGGGTTGTAAAAATCATTTCCCATTGTAATGAGTATTTGCTTAAAAACAATATAAGTACATCATGGTATCATTTCTTGTATAGTATTCAGGTGAATTCTTTTCTAATCAAAAGTTTCAAGGCGAGTATATTCTCTCCTCTTCAGTGTCTGTAATATGCTTGTACTTCATTTATCATCATCATCATCATCATCATCATCATCATCATCATCATCATCATCATCATCATCATCATCATCATCATCATCATCATCATCATCATCATCATCATCATCATCATCACCATCATCACCATCACCATCATCATCATCATCATCATCACCATCACCATCACCATCATCACCATCACCATCACCATCACCACCACCACCACCACCACCACCACCACCACCACCACCACCACCACCACCACCACCACCACCACCACCACCACCACCACTACCATCATCATCATCATCATCATCATCATCACCATCATCATCATCAGTATTATTACATTCATCATCCTCATTATCCTTACATTCATCAGCACACTAGACCATATGTTGTAACAGGAGTGACATGAAATACAACGTGGTGTCTTGCTTCAGATACAAAGCCAGATGCTTGTAGAACGCATAATGTAATATGGGTTGTGCCGTCGTGCTTAGGGCACAAACTGAGATGATGGTACTATAGGTGATATATAATACAAAGTGTTGTCATGCGTCGGAGAGCACTAAATGATTAATTAGTGTTTGGGTTATGTCAAACATGTTCTCTTGTGATAGACAGAACATTATGCATCAAAGTTGCCGTCTATCATGAGATTGATAGTTAGCTTATAATCTCTCTCAGCATGTAACTTCTCTTCACTCATACTCCTCATATGTGCATGGATGATCATTTCACTCATCCATCAGACATAATATTCATATATGCATGGATAATCATTTCACTCATTCATCAAACATGATATTCATATGTGCATGGATGATCATTTCACTCATTCATCAGAAATCATTCTCATACTTGCATCTAAGATAAGTAATTGTACTTATGAGATTTCCCAATGATAACTGTAAATGTTAACACCATTGACACAATGAAATCTCAATCATTCCTCAGACACAATCATATCTGTATTGATGACAATTAAGCATATGTATGTGCTTTACCCATGATAAATTCACAGATTCAACAACCATGACAGTACAATGGAATCTTAATCATTCTCATCCTTCAT
Organism: Cepaea nemoralis; assembly: GCA_014155875.1. Lineage (NCBI taxonomy): Eukaryota > Metazoa > Mollusca > Gastropoda > Stylommatophora > Helicidae > Cepaea > Cepaea nemoralis. Next base: position 24,965 of record JACEFZ010010520.1, on the reverse strand, counting down.
CAGAAATTATAATATTTCCTGGATGATAATTAAGCATACTGATGTGTTTTTACAAATGATACATTCACATCTGTTTAACAATAATGAAATCACATGAATCACCCCAGACATGCTCTCATCAATGACATAGACTTATGTGATCATTAGGCATACTTATGAGATTCACAAAGGATGATTCCTCATGTGTAGCAATAATGAACTTACACATGGATCCCCACATGCTCTCATAGATTTATGTGATATACTCAATCCACATTCATTCATTATGAATCCTAACCATTCTTGCATGGCGGTTGATTAAGCATTATTATGTGGCACAAATATTAATTCCACATGTTTAACAACAATGAAAATACATTTGCCTCACCATATGAGTGCTTCCACCCAACACCCAACATGATGATACATATATAAATCTATTTGGTTCCCATGTGCTCATGGAATAATAAAAAAACTACTTGACTTATTACACATTACACTAATTTGTCTTACCAGTGTTTGCACATTTAAAATAGTTTTTTTCTTAGTGAACTAAGCATTCTTAGTTTCCTAAATCTTAAGTTACTCGCCAACTCTAAATCACTGCTGATTGAGTTTAACTACTTAAGAAATACAATGTACAACTAGGTCTAATGCTTACACATTAAATAAGTTGTATAACTGGGAGAAAACTAAAACTCACTGTGGACAGTTTATCCATAGACTATGGTAACTGAATATAATATTTAGTTTCTACTAAATGAATTCCTTAAGAACTAACCACATGGTTTACACACATTGACTCACCGGCTTCTTGAAAAGGCTCACAGACTAACTTAAATTAAAATAAATTATATTCTGGTGTTTACCTCGTTCTTTTGAATGGCTCCAATCACCACATGTCTACAACAAAATGTCAGGTACTCGATTTGGTTGGTTTCCAAATCTACTGGCTGCTGGTTTTGTCCTTCTTTTGTCTCTCGACTGGTTTTATTACTCGCGTTAGTAGAGATTTGAGGGTCCCAATTCCTGCATTAACAGTTTGGCCTTCTTGTAGTTATGACGAGTTTGCGGCAATGAGGCCATGCAACCGGTTGTTTGTCTTTTTACGTTGGCTTTTTCCTGGTCAAGTTTTTGGTTGAATCTCCAAAAACGCGTTATAGTAAACCTTGGATTGTAGAACAAACCAGCACTATTGTGGTGTCCATCTGAATTGTTGTACGGGGAATATTTACAGCACCGTTACGCAATAGGGTTTCACAAAGTGGAGATTGGAAAAGAAGAAGTAACAAAGACATTTATGATCTGTTTAAGTCCCCGCTAATCACTGGTATCATGAAGGCTAATAGACTACAATGGCTGGGGCATATAGAAATATTGGAAGATAATAGGGAAACAAAACTTGCTTACACTCAGGAAATAAATGACCGTAGACCCCGTGGTAGACCAAGAAGACGGTGGAGAGATAATATATACACAGACCTACAAGCACTTGGAATCAACGACTGGCAAGAGAAGGTCAACCAGAGAGACGAATGGAGACGGATTGTTTGTGCAGTAAAGAACCTCAATGGCTCGGAACGCTGAAGAAGAAGAAGTTACGCTTGCGAAAATATATTACATACACCTTCGCCACAGAGCAGGCTATAGTTCACTGGTAATCCGCTTTTCTTCGTTCGTTCACATGGGCGTCCCCCAATCTTTCCCACCGGGTGGCTAAGCCAATCCCTTTTGCCCATTGACCCGATTAAACCATACATCCGGTTCTTTCCATTCACATCAAACGGTAAGCGTGTAAGGCGCATTCGACCAAACCCGGATTCAGATAAGTAACCTTCGTATTTACATTTAGTGTGTTTCGTGTATTTGTGTGTCTGTTTGTGTTTGGGTTTTTATGTATTGACGAAGGCTTTAGCCGCAACGTCTATTTTATTTTTTGTAATCGTGTTCTAGTAAAGCTCACAATATACTTCTCGTTTTTCGGTGATTCATTCATTACCACCGAGACAGCACATCTGATGGTTTTGGCAATGGCTACAAAGGTAGGCCATGGAACCACAATGGGAGTGAAGTACCCGCTGCAAGCAAAAGAAACTTTTCAAGATGTGGACATTAATTCTACATTAACTCAGGATTAGCAGAAGTAGTTTCAGAATCTGTTAGCTACTTATACAGAAGTACTTACGGACAAGCCAGGACTTACTGATCTGGTGGAGTTCGATATGAAGCTGACTGACCGAACTCCTGTTCGAATCAAAACTTACCCAGTTCCGTATGCCAAAGTGAATATTTTAAGAGAAGAGATTCAATAAATGCTCTCATCAGGCATCATACCGCCATCTGAGTCACCTTATAATGCACGTGTGGTGTTGTGGAGGAAACCCGATGGAGAACATCGATTATGCATCGACTACCGACAGCTCAATGCTATAACTGAATTTCAGGCTGAACCGCCACCGGATCATAATCAGCTCTTCTTTAATCTTAGCACAGCCAAATACTTCACCTGGATAGATCTCAGTAAGGGATATTATCAGATTCCGGTTAAACGAGATGTTAAACCATGGTTGGCCTTCAGTACACGCCTGATGGACACTATGTATTCAAATTTCTTCCGTTTGTATTAAGTAATGCTCCGAGTATTTTTACACGCATGATGAGGAAGTTACTTGACCCATTACATCATACTGCTATTAGCAACATCATGGATGACATTTTGATTGTTACAAGAACGTTTGAGGAGCATGTGGAGACACTACATCTTTTTTTTCAAACAATTGAAAGAAACTGGGTTGAAAGCAAGACAAGGAAGTATCACCACGTCCGAGAACAAAGAAAGATATTAGATCATTCGTATCCTTATGCGGATTCTATCAGATATAGATTGAGGACTTTAATTCCCCAACAGCTCCTTTAACTGATATTACAAGGAAGGGGAATCCAGAAAAGGTCATTTGGTAGGCTGACTGTAAGAAAGCTTACTCAACTCTCAAACAGACATTGACTGCAAAACCAGTTCTTCATTTACCAGATCTCATTCTTCGAACGGATGCAAGCAACATAAGAATTGTGGCTACACTTCTTCAGAGGAAGGATGATGAACACTCTGTGTTATTTCCAGTTGCTTTTGCAAGTAGAAAACTGAATTCGGCGGAGAGAAACTATTCCTCTATATATATAAAGAGAATGTTTGGCATTGGTATGGGCGATGGAGAAATTTCAGGCTTACAGAATTTATATGGAAAACATTTCACGGTGCAATGTGATCATCAACCTTTAATGTTTCTGGCATCTTCACGGAACCTGAATGCAAGACTCCCCGGGAAGGTTAACCCGGTCAACAAATGCCCGCAGATGTCGGATGTGTCGGCCTAACTGCACAAGAACGCAGCTCTGCTGTTAACAGGCACAACGCAATCACGTCCAAAAAACAAACAAACCAAAAAAAAAAAAAAAAAACAACTCCGGATGTAAGCAGAAGAAGAAGAATGCAAGACTGATGAGATGATCTCTGATTTTACAACCATATTCTTTCCAGATTGAATATGTGTCCGGAAAAATTAATGTTGGAGCAGACTTTCTCAGTAGACATCCAATTCCAGATGAAGGACTTGAGTCAGGCATGTGATATTACGTATTCCTCCATACCCACAGTTTTCTTCTACAAAGTACAATGATAGACAAAACCGAACACAATAGTCAAGATTGACATTGTTGACACTTCTAAATTTAACATCGAATCTTCGAGAAGATGTTTTGTCACTCGCCGGTACAGAAGGAGAGAAGTTCATTGGTTGTTGGTGACGTAGTTGGCATCTCTTGTGACGTCAATAGAGTCACTAGCCCAAAATCGATATCAACCAAGATTTTAGATTCGTTATTCTTCTTGGCCAGGGCTTGGAGAGACATAAGCAGGATGTCTCCTGCTCTCTTTCATTGTACCCTTTCGAAAACCCTTTCGCTTTTTGCTCAAACTAAACTGTGCTCTCTTGGTATACAAGAGAGCTAGATGAAGGTTTGGCTACATGCGTCATCCTTATCCAACTACTTGGCTCTGACTCGAAGGCAAAAGACTGATAGGATGGTAATACCCTAAGCATCCATTGTGGACCGGAGGAATATTTTCTTTGTTCATCGTGACAGATGATTCCGGTGATCACCTTCACATCGCTGAAGCAGAAATCCTTGAAGTTACACACCGCAGCCTCAGCGCTGTCAGAGGAGTTCAGCCAGGCCAACTAAGTACTTGTAGTATTACATGCAACGTCACACACACACACACACACACACACACACACATACACACACACACACACACGCACGCACGCACGCACCTCTTAATTGCGAGCAAATAGAACCAGTAAACACTACCAACAGTGAAAACCTTGAGTGGAGAATTCGTCATCGTGCTCCTGATTATGAACTTTTATTGAGTTGATAATGAACAATTATGGACTGTGATTAGTATAAACCATATTTATGGGGGGGGGGGGGGGGGGACGGGACTTATGACATGTAATTTATGGTGATTTTACATCATGTTTAGAGATAATTGTGTTTTTCATCTGCACCACCAGAATGATTATTTAAAAGATTAATACAACGAGTTATGCGCTGGAGTCCATTCACTCAATGTTGATGTTCAGAATTTGTTGGTTGTTACAATTTGGGGATAAGTATTGATTGGGAATCCCTAGTGGGGAGGTGAAGTAACGGGTACAACTTTCATACTAGAGCCGAGATTGCTCCTCTGATTACAAGGTGTGATTTTTTTTTTCGCAAGCCGTCAACATCGCTGTGAATATTCCTCGCAATACCAGTCAATATTAGCACTGCAACAGTGCTGATTTGTTCCCCACGTCTAAAATCCTAATTTTACCATAACAGACTCATTTTCGACGTAAATCCAAACATATGGACGGAAAAGGCTAACATAAAAATAGCAACGATCGGTTCACGGCCTCATTGTGCGTACCACAAACTCGTCGTCACTAGAAGAAGTCTGACTGTGACTGCTGGAAATGGTAGCCTCGAAAATCTCTACGAACGCAAGATAGAAAAATAGTCGAGAGAGAAAAGAAGGACCAACAAACCAGCAGCCAGTGTATTTGGACACCCAACCAAATCTGGGACCTGGCATCTTGGTATTGACATGTGGTGTTGGAGCCATTCAAATAGAATGAAGGTAAACACAATAATATATTTTATATTACGCTTGTCAGTGATCCTGTTTCAAAAAGAAGTCGGTGAGTCAATGTGTTGTAGACCACGTGATTAGTCCTTAAGAAATTAATTTAGTAGAAACTGTATGGTTAGTTTTCATAATGAATGAATGTGGATTGGGTATTTCACATAAATCTATGTAATTTTATGAGAGCATGCCCGAGGTGATTTATGTGTGATTTCATTATTGTTAAACAGAGGTGAATGTATCATTTGTGAACTACATCAGTATGATTAATTATCATCCAGGAAAATATTTCTGATGAATGATTGTGAATGAGTGAAGAGAAGTGACATGCTAAGAAGGAGTATAAGCTAGCAATCAATCTCATATAGAAGGCAACTTTGATGTGTAATGTCCTGTCTATCAGAAGAGAACATGTTCGGCATAACTCATACACTAATTAATAATTTAGTGCACTCCGACGCTTGACACCACTTTGTATTACATATCACTCATGTAACCATCATCTGGTTTTGTGTCTTAAGCAAGACCCCACATTGTATTTCATATCACTCATGTTACAACATATGGTCTAGTGTCCTGATGATTGTAATGATAATGAGGATGATGACTGTAATGACAATGATGATGACGATAATGCTATAATGATAATCGTGAGAATAATGATGATGATTGTAATAACAATGATGATGATGATGATGATGATGATGATGATGATGATGATGATGATGATGATGAAATAAAGTAATCTTACATCCATGAGAAGAGGAGGGAAGATAACTTCTCCCTTGAAGCATTTAATAAAGAAGAATGCACCTGAATACTATTGACATATGCCTGGGTCAGTGACATTGAGGTGAGTGACCCTGGTAGCGAGACTACGAGAAAAACAACCAGCCATGAGAAATAATGGTGAGGGTAGATGGAAACCCCCAGAGTGGATGGGGAGAGAGACAGTTTTAGGCTGGGGTGTAATGTTGTGGGGAGCCCAGGGAGGGGCTACACAGCAGGGTTAAAAGACAGTGGAAAACTTTGACTGGGCAGTGGAAGCTGAGACCGACTGAGGTTCGGTTCGTGTGAAGTCAGGGGACTTCTGGAGAGTTGATGTTTTGGCGCCGAGCAGATCGGTAGTCGAAGACGTGGGAACTTAGACTGACTGCGGTCAGATCTTTTGTTGTGTTGTTCTCCCAGTTGTGAATGCAGGCCTAAAATCCAGTGGGGGTTGGATAGTGAATGGAGGCCTGAACCCAGAGTGGGTTGAATAGTTAGTGGAGACTAGACCCAGTGTGTGGGTGTATTGTGTGAGGTCCAGCGGTGGATAGTAGCTGGATTAACTGTCTTAAGGGTTTGAGATGAAGCAGGCCGTGAGAAGACAGTAATGTCTTAAATGTGTTAAATTGTGAGGAGGATATTTATATTCTATGGATTATATTGTTTCTGGATATATAAGGATGTTCCGTTTGTCCGTGTTCTTTCTGTATTAAAGGATTATGTGCGCCAACTCAATCTTGTTTAATGACTGATGGATGTGTATTACTGGGGTGAGTTTCATTGTGAGACAGTTAGATAGCTCAATTGACACACTAGGAGCATCGTTACCTAGACAACGACCATATCACGCATTTATCATCAAGAACTTCGTGATAACTATACAAGAGTTGAGACCATGATGTACTTATATTGTTTATAAGCAAATACTCATTGTAATAGGGAATGATTTAAAAACCCCTTAATATATGAGGCCTTTTCCTTTAATGGAAGAATATGTAGAGAAAATAACTAGATGCAGAAGAGGATGGTGAACATAGTTGTCAAATTCCAAATCAATCAATGTATTACTCAACCTGGAGACCATGATGACAGGCATAAGTGAAGATGAAACTGCACATCTGCTAGTCTAAACCTTGAACACCTTATTTCGACTTGTTGGTGGAGAGCAACCAATTCTGTTGGTGATAGCTAAGACCATCTGTTTCCTATGTTTATTTTTCTCTAGGAACAAGATTCCTTTGATTGATTTCACTTGTTGCGTTCTTAGGAATTTACAGCATTTCATTTCCAATGTCATATTGAGGGTGTGATAAGATGTATGTTGATTGCTGAAATTTCAGGTAGTGGCTAGACCAATCTAGATGCACCTGACTTTTGTGATAGAAGCAACTTTGCTAAATGAATCTCTGTGAGAGAGTGGGGCAGAAACCTATCCACCTGCAAAAGTTCCATTTCCCTTAGAGGTAAATTTTCTTTAACATAATGTGCCTGAAAAATGGAAAACCCCAGAGCCAACTAAACTATTCTACCAGCCTGGAAAGAACAACAAACTGAAGCTTAACATATATCACAGTGACTGCTTGGAGCAGGAATCCTTAACTCACAAGTTAATACAAGGGAGTGCGGACCAATTTATCTGTTTCAGAGTTACTACCACAGAGGATCTGCAGGAAAATTACCGAGAAATTGGACAATAGCCTATAGTATTGGTCATATATAGGGAGGGGAGTTTCACTGATGGAGATTCATAATTAAGTGTAGAGATCTTGATGTAAATGAACTTTTTTTTTTCATGAAGATGTATTGAATTGAATATTGTTTTAAAATCATTACTGTTCATTACTAGCTGTATAGTTAATGAATGATGAAAAAAAGGAGGTCATTTCCTCTCGTGAGTGTATTTTTAAAAAACTTGTCATAGTCAATTAGGTTAATTAAAACAACCCTAGATAAAATTAGGTTAACTGAGAAAGGAGAGGCAAGGAACCACCAAACGGATATTTTGGGTATTATGGGAAAAACTTTCAATTGTTTTCCTGGTGGTATTCCTTGGTTTTCTGAGACTCTATTTATGGACTCAGCAACTGTGTCATTAAAGGTTAACTTAATTAAACGGGCATGATCACATTGGGAACAAGGAACTTGTGTGTCCTCTATCTTTTTGGGGTTGACCCAACCAATACATCCGACTCGCGGTAACTATCTAGGATTCTCCAACACCTGGTAATGGGAAAGCTCAGTTTCTAGACATATTTATGGAGTGGGAATCTGTTAATTATCTTCACACCACTCCTGGGGGTTCGTGAGCCATAAGCTGGCTTCCTTGTACAGGTGGAATTTATCTTGTTTGTCTTTGACCCGTCCCCTAGATCGTCTTGGATTTTATTCGTCACGCCACACAATGCAAGTAGATTACCAACTAACAGTATGCCACAACAAGCAATGGTGTACAGACCAAATGGAAGCAGAGAAAGAGGTCGACCACGCAAAGGATGGACGGAGGGAATAGCAGAGTCCATGTGAATACCGATACAAGAAGCCCATAAGAGGGCACTCTCCCGCTGTTTGTACTTTACCTCGGCACCGCAAGGTACAAGACAGGAAGAACCTAATGAGATGAGTTGAGATGAGATCTCCAAATGGGTGTATCGGATGCGGGATATCTTGCTTTTGACCGATAAGTTTTCCTGGAGATTGTTATGGGAGCGAGGTTCTGCAATGGACATGCTACTGAATGAAATAAGTGTCAATCAATATCTGTGGTTTTATGTTTTATACATTCTTTATTTATAAAGAGCACTGTTTAAGATCACCATAAATGTGTCATCCTCATAATCATCATTTGACATGCCTAAAAGCATTGTCATCTCTCACGATCATGAAAGTGTTTTTGGGCCCGGTCTGTATTTTTCTCCATATCATGTCATGTATTTATCTCTCTACCTTCCCTTTGCACTTTTTCATCAGTTTAGCCAGTTGTCACCATGTTGTCACGTTTATTTCTCTTCATAACGTGTCCAAAATCTCTTGACCATCCACGTCTTATTACTGTAATCAATTTATGATTTTCATTTGTCTTCCATATCGCGTGTGTGTGTTCTACTTTCCCCGCCCCCTCCCATCATCGCACCTGTCAATGAAAACAAAAACAGCAGGCTAGGAAGCCCCTTGAGGCCTGTAAATAGTATGAGAAATAAATTCAAATGTGTTGACCGGCACTCATGGAAGTACAGGAAAGATACAGGGATACGAGGACACATTCCATCCATCATGTGCCATGTCGGCAAGCGTGGGCGGTAATGATTCACCATTTCACTCGATCACCAGAGTCGTGGATCAGCTCAGTGTTCAAGTCTCAACAATGCCACGTGATCAAGCCATCCAGGTATTTACTTCTCTGTCTTCCCCTTGTTCTCTTCCTCTCGAACTTCCAGTTGTCAGCGAGTTCTCTAATTTATTTCTTCTCATAACATGTTCAAAAAGTTGACTGTCTACGTCTAATTTATCTAATCAGTTTAAGATATTTATTTGTTTCTTGTAGGACTTGGTCGTTGGGTTTTCTGTCTGTCCGTGGTATTTTTTGAGTTCTCCTCATAAACCACATTTCCAGAGCCATCTGATGTTTTTCAGCTTGACTGCTCATTGTCCACGCTTCACGTCCTAACAAAATTACAGGCTCTATGTACACACTAGACATGATAAAAGTCGAAAGCTGTTGTAAATGTCATTATCCACTATGGAGAACAATCACCTTCAAATTAATATCCTGTGAGGGTAAAACCGTGGGCAGACGCTATTTGTGGATGACTCAATTATATGGTTATTTATCTGAGCCAGGGATTGAACATAAATAACTTCTCTTTGAGATTAAACGGGATAGGGGTAATGGTGAAAAAAATCGACATCGAAAGTATGGTACATCGGTAATCGAACCTGCCGCCTTCAAACGACGACAATGTCTCGCTGTAGCAAAAACTTGTCACGTATACATTTTGTCAATTCATTGGGGAATCTCTGTTCTAAAACAATGTAATCACTTAGTGAATTCAAACGTTACGTCTAAAAATGCCGATAATCACTGCCTGTAAATTTAAATTGCCTAGAAAATCAACTTAGTGCTGAAAGCCATGTAGTGAAAAGGACATGCAATTCTTTTTTAGTTTAGTTGAGTTGAGGTGAGTTGAGTTGAGTTAAAAACCGACATCACTGCACTCAGGACATTCCCATACGTGCTCCGTCCCCTCGTTCAACAGCCAGCGAAGAGTCATACTACTAATCGTTCCAACCGCTATCTGATTAAACGTTCTCCTGGTCTTCCCTCTCAGTTTTGAGATTCTTCCAGAACCCCTGCCGATCCCCCGCAATCTCATTCTTTCCACATATGGGTTCTTAATCTGTTCCTTCGCCTTCTCCACCTGGTCCCACAAGCGCACGACCACTTCCCCTTGTCCATAGGCAAACTACCACCAAGAGGTGCATTCCCTGCTAGCCTATCAGCCTGTTCATTTCCCCGTACCCCCGCATAGCCATGGCAAAATATCCATACAATTCTCATAATCTGTGACCTCTGAAGCGACGAGAGCCATTCCACACGAAACATTCCTTTCTCCACCTTACTAAGCACACTCTTTGAATCCGTAATGAGTACAACGTGTGTTGCAGTAGTCTCCTCTAGCCACCGGAATGCCGCTGTTACTGCCTCCACCTCCATTCTCATACTGAAGGTCGTAGTCTCATATGCCAGATTCTCCTTTTTCAAGACCCGCCCATTAGCCTTTGCAATAAATCCCCAGCCACTACGTCTGTTTCTCGCCACTGACCCATCGGTGTAGATGACAATGTCACCTTGATGTGTGTTGCTCTGGATCAGCTGTTGCACTTCCAAACGCAGTGCGGCCTTTCTTCTTTATAATAAAAATATTTTTTGGTGCGTATCCTTAACGGGATGTTGCAGTCAACACCAGCATTTTTCAGCTGCTGTTGATGTACTAGGCAAGTGTTACGTTCAGTAGTTTGCCATTGCTTTCTGAACGACCGGCTCCCATACCAGCATGTATAACACAACGCGACACGGTCTGCTGCACACATCGGTCGCAGCTGAGCTTCGAATGCCTGGTACCCGACTCACGAACCGCGTTCGCAAGCTTTTAGCTATGGAGCCGTTTTTTTTTTTTTTTTTTAAATACATTATTTAAAAAAAAACATTTAATGCATTAAAATAGCAGTAAGTCAAACGTTCTTTGCTACTGAACCAATGCTAAGATATAAAACTACTGATTTATTTGATTGTTCCGGGACTTCAGGTTTGAAGATTTAGCACAACCCACTATTGGCAACGCTGATCTATTCCGGTACGAACCGTGGGACTTGGCCACGTCGGATTGGATGTACTCACACGCCAGTGATCCGGAGTTCGATCCAGGGTCCAGTCAGGGATATGCACTACTGACGAGCTCAAACGAGAGCGAAACTCGAGTCGTGCTTCCAATCTGACGTTGACAAGACCCAAGGTTCGTACCAGAATACGATCAGCGTTGTCAGTGGTGGGGTATGCTCAATTTTCAAATATAAAACAACTCCGAAAATTATTCTATCTGTACAATAATCATTGCACCCGTACACCAAATCAAACTGCATTTATCAATTCGAGTGGGAGTGCCAGGTAACTCACATAGTAGAACTGAAAGACAATTAGTCAGTGGCGTCACTGGGGTTGGTGTCACCCAGTGCGGTAAACTCTTGGTGTCACCCCTCTAGACTTTCACCATGGTCTTCTTCCGAGTGTTCCTGTACCATATATAATCGCATATAGTAATGTTTGTAAAAATAAGTCAAAAAGTTAATAAGGACATAAGAAAGAAAACAAATTTAACAATATAACTTCAATACTTCAGGTAAAACATAAATAAAGAACTTCGACAAACTCGGACAAAGTTAAATTTTTGTTATTTAACATTAAAATTTCTGTTATTTAAAATTAAAAGTTTCCCATCCTGGTCTTCAAAGCTGCAAACCTGTCAATCACATCATCAAAATCAATATCTTTCACCATATCACTTTCAATTGATAATATAGCCAGATCAGAAAGTCTTGACTGTCCCATGGTTGATCGCAAATAGTTCTTTATAAGTTTCAGTTTTGAAAAGCTCCTCTCACATTGTCATGGTCTTACTCTGATCTAAATAATGGTTCGGGTTCATACAGGCAACAATACACTGTTCGCTAGGATATAGAACATTTATTGTATGAAGTGTACAGTTGGCGCAGTGGGTAAACAGACCCGCGCTCTCTTATCTTACATATCACAGATAGTTAAACATCAAACATATAGTTGTCATACAACAATCTAGCACACTATCTAGCCCTAGTATATCTATCACTATCTATGAGTCCCTCTCAGGCAGGCCCTGTTGTCTCTCTCCAGTCCGTTTGTCCTCTGCCGGTCTCCGCGTGTCCTAACTCGACACGGGCGGTAACTCTGTCCGAGTTCCTCGTGGACCCCGCATTAGGCGGGCCACATCAGTGTCCACGGAATCATGGACTTGGTGACCATCTCTTTCGAGAAGGTTCTAGATTACTCGGGTCCTGCTCGACTCAATGGTTTCCCTTGGGCTGGAATTGCAGCCCTTTATTATATGTGCAAGTGAGGCGGTGACAGGATCCCTCCTCCCCCGTGACATGATTTGTTGTTGGGAATTAGATCCGTTCTAATTCTGTCACCGAATCACATACAGTTGGTGTTTGTAGTTTGGTGGATAGTAACCTGGTAACCTACCTATTAGCACTAAAAACTCATGTATTCTACCATACAACACTTGTCTGATTTGGTGCAGAGATCCCTGTCTCTCGTGTGCTTAAATATGCTTATCAGACCGAAGTTACGTGGCATTTTAGTAGTTGTATTTACAACTTGCCCTTCTCATAGTACCCGAAATGGTACCCAGACAAATAACCCCTATATAATAGAGGGTTAACAAGACCGAAGTCTTGGCTAAATAAGTACACCTTCAAATCTTGATCTGTGTGTGTATTTCTATACACTTTTACTCCCGTATGTTATATAATGCTAAATATGTAGTTACCTTGTTCTTTTATCCCCCTCAGACTACATGTGTACTTGTTGGCTTGTTAGTGTGTTAACTAATAAGTTGATGTATCTAATAAAGTGACTGTATTTTAAATTGATAGTGTTGAGTTTTGAGGTTTGTGTAACGTGCGTGCTGAATGTGTGGTGTAATTCCAAGCGTCACGAGTTGGGATAACCTCAATCATGTAATACTGCACTGTGTGCAATACCTGACTAGGTATTCCAAGTAGTGGTGCTTAGATGTATCCTAACTGCTAACCTAAGTATATTACCATAACTACTAAATTAACTCCCTACTAAACTAAGTTCTACACATGTATTGACAAATTAGACAAGTCATGCACTTTTACATGGAAGACGCAGACAAATTACAATGAATACGTTTTGCGTACAATTTGTCCGCCAAGTGTATCGTTCTCTCATTTAATCCTTTCACGCAGTCATTCACTCATCTGTCATTCAAAATAGTAATTGGCTAAAATATATATTTAAAGTTGAGGTAAGCGTTATTGCCCTTAGAAAAAATGGGCTAGGCGATATTTGCCCTTTAAGAAAATACGTACTTTTTGTACGATAAATGAAAATAGGTTATAATTTAAACTAGAGACACTTGTATAGGACGGTTATTTAGCATATGAATGGTACCGTCTGTAATATTAAAGTAGAATATGTACAAGTTATAGGTTAACACAATTTATATACATCATTAATGGAAATATAATACATATTTAATAGTAAACTAATTAATTAAATAACTCCAACGATGATGTGCGCGTTGACGTTCCTTCGTTCGTGTGTTATGCCATGAATGTTAAAGTTAGTATGGCTGTCTCTTGAGTGTTGTCGTCGATGTTGTTCTGTTTCGGCTGTTTGCAAAGTTTTGTAGCAACAGCAAGTATGGATTGCTCTCACTGTCCCGTATGAAATATAACATTGTTCAGAGATAGTTCACTGGTTGATATAATTGGTTGAAATGACCGCACAGTTAATGTTTCTTGCTGGAATCGTTGTAGAGCTTAGGCATTTGATGGTATAGTTCTTACAATATAGCTCTTAACGTATGTTTAAGGGTGACGTAATTAACCTAATCACTGAGAGTACTCTAGCAGGTGTAGAGTCACACTGTTATATGTAACGGAATAAAAGTATCACAGTTTATAGTGTGGCTACTGGCCAATGTGATTAGAGTCATTCTACTGGCGCATTTGTCTGCCGTGATAAAAGGTCAGCCACAATGTTCTCGGTGCCCTTAATATGGCGAATTTCGAAGTCAAAGTCTTGAAGTAGAAGACACCATCTTTGTAACCTGTTGTTTTTGGGCGACCCATGATTCAGTACTAATAATGGCGAACTGTCTGTGAGGACCACAAAATGGCTTCCCAAGAGGAACTTAGATAGTCTCAATATACAGAACAAAAGGCTCAAACACTCCAATTCAACTGTGGCATAACGAGTCTCAGCCTTCTTCAGTTTGCGGCTTACGTAGAGGATCGGGTGTCGAACGCCATCCACTTCCTGCATTAAACATCCTCCTATTGCGATAGCGCTCGCATCTGTGGTCAAAATAAAGGGTAAATTTATGTTGGGTAATCGCAAGACTGGTGGATTAGAAAAAATATGTTTCAACCTACACATTGCATCATCTAAGCTGGTACTTTTACAAATTTTTGATGGATGATCTTTAGTTAACATATCAGAAAAGACTGAGGTGAGTTCTGCCCAATGTGGAATAAATTTAGAATAATAGTTAATCAGACCTAGTAAACTCCTAACCTGCTTCTTTGTGGTAGGTACTTCTAGATTAAGGATCTTGGAAACAATCTTATCATCAGTCAACAATTTTCCTTCAGAAATTCTATGACCAAGGAAGTCTATTTGTGTATAGCCTATTTCAACCTTGGAAGGTTTGATAGTAAGTCCAAAAAGAGAGATTTGGTGGAAGACTTGTTTAAGGGTGAGTAAGTGAGAAGTCATATCAGAAGAATGGACGCATATATCATCAATATAAGCAACTACGTCATTAATTCCGTGTAATAACAATCTTGTTAGTCTCACAAATGTGGCCGGTGCGTTCTTCAGGCCAAAAGGAAGATATAGCCATTCGTATAACCCTAGAGGCGTTGCGAATGCTGTTATATGTCTACAAGAAGGGTGTAGAGGAACTTGCCAATATCCTTTCGCTAAATCTGTCTTAGAAAATAAGGATGATTGAGCCATATCTAAAATAAGATCTTCACAACTGTTCATAGGCTCTGCATCCGTTGTTGTTCTGGTATTCAATATTCTATAGTCGATGCACAAGCGGATTGTCTGGTCTTTCTTTTTCACCAAGACAATCGGTGAAGAATATTGAGACATAGATTTTTGAATAATGCCATTCTTCTCTAAATCTAAAATTTCTTTATCTAAATTAGATCTGTAATGGAGAGGAATAGAATATGGTCTACATTTGACCGGTCTCAGATCTGTTAACACAATTGAATGTGTTATTCTATCAGTGCGTCCAGGTTTGTTGGAAAAGATCGTCTTATAGTCGTCTAGGAGCGTTAAAATGTCCTGTCGCTGTTGTTGTGTCAAAGTGTCAGAGATATGTATGTCCTTTATACTTCCGTCGTCAGTCATAATTGGCACAGGGATTTCAGTGTTGTCCATGTCTGTCTGATTTATCACAGATGCTACAGTTTGTAAATTGTCTTCAATGTCATTGTCGTCGTCGTCGAGATCGATCGTCAATATGTCGTCAAATTTGTCGTTATTGTCAATATCACAGATTGTCGGTAATGTCCATCGGTCTTCGTCATTGTCGTCGTCGTAAGCGTGTGTCGTTAACGATGCTTCGTTTGTCGAGGTGTTATTCCGTTGGGAAATTGTCGGTTCGTCTCCGTCCACAGTTTGTTGCGTCTGTTCATTTGTCTCATTGTCCTGTCTAGCATAGTATGGTTTCAACATATTTACATGTAATAATTTCAATTTTCCATTTACAGAGAATGTAGTAGGGTTATTCCCCTTGACCAGTTTATGACATGTATCACAAGATGTACAAAATGATTTAATCTCTTGGTCAAACTTTGGCCAAAAAAAATGGGTTAGGACAATAGCCTTGGTCATTTCGTATCCCATATGACCTCCAAAAGGGGAGTCATGGGCTATTTTTAGCACTTTGTTTCGATGTGCTTGTGGTAAAACAATTTGCTGTGTCGTGGTCTGGTTTGTTGTGTAAAATCTGGTTAAGATGTTATTCTGTAGCCTAAATGTCCACGATGCATGTTTAGTAACTTTTGGTTTAAGTCCAATTAATTTAAAGTATGGTGTAAGTGTTTTATCTGCTTTTTGTTCATTACCAAAAGTGATGTTAGTTGAGTTTGGCGCTACTATTTCTAATGATTCCTGAAGTTGGTTGGTGTTGGTTTTGTGGGTTGTCTGTCGTGTTATTGCGTTTGTGTGTTGTGTGTTTTGTTGCACATTTACAGGTTCGGTAGTTGGTAGTTTGGTAGCATCCTCAATTCGAGGTTTTAATTCGGTCGTATCGTTTCTTGATTCGACCGCCCCTGCATTGTACACCTCGGTAAATTCTTCCTGAATTACCTCAGTGGTTGTCTCCCTTGGTATTTTGGCAGTCTGAGACAAGCAAGAATGGTGTTTCTCTCTTGTGTCGCTATTTCTGTGGTGGATACCGTGTTTTTGCTCCCACATTTTGATTTCTCTTTTAGAGCATGGATGTATGTTGGGTAAATTACCAAGAATAATATCCGCGACGGGATTTTCAAGGATAGCACACAATATTCGCCCAGATATGAACGGTGTTTGAATTTCGACCAAAGCAAGGGGGTATTTCTCTGTCGTACCTGAAAATGTGCGACACGTCACATGTTTGTCTGTGTAGTCTTTAGCGTCTATTAATGTTTTTCTCACCCCACAGAGCGTTGCGCCGGAATCACGAATTAACGTGCACTTTTTGTTGTTAACAAACCCTGTATAAAAAATTAGCTTGCCTGTAGATGATAAGGCAGCGTTAGCTGTTTCATTTGCAATTGGGATTATGTGACCACAATGTAGTGTTGTGTCAAGTTGGAACTTCGTACAGGTGTTGCACTTACTGTCTGTTATGGTGTTTATGATGTCTACAGCATTCCCAAGCTCGCTTTCATTGTCGTGTTGATTGTCACATTCATTTAGTGACTCAAGCTCTTCTTCAGACGACGTTTCTACTAATGCCGCATTGGCCTGTTTCAATAACTTTCGGCCTTCACAATCCTTATTATAGTGACCCCAGCTATTGCAGAAATAACATTTAATTGCTCTGTGGTAAGCCATGCGTTTAGCTGTTTGCTTCTCCACCATCTTTTTGAGGTGTTCTGGGTAGGTGGGTGATTTGTCACACATCCCGTAACTGTCGTGATGAAAATTGCAATATTGGCATCTTACTACTTTACCGACATTGGATCGTGGTTTAAATCTACTCTGTGATTGTTTGGAGTATTTGGTGTTCACTACTGCAGCTGCTGTATCATTGTGACTTATGTTATGTTGAAAAATATCCCTATTTGCTGTGAAAAATGCATTCCCTTTCGCCTCGATTTCCTGAATGCTCTTACAGTCCATTTGTTTTAAGAACTTGGCAAAAGGTGTGGGGATGGTGCTAACTATTTTATCTATTATAATCAGTTCCTTAAGTTTATCATGGCTACTGTTGGTTTTAGCCGAGTTAATCCATTTTGTGCATATGTCTTGGACTGTACTGACATAATCTATAAAGGTTTGGTTTGGTTGTGGAGATAATTTGGCAAATTGTTGTTGGTAACCTGCAGTGTCTAAAGAAAAATGTTGGAGAATGCGTTGTTTTAGGTACTCATAGTCTTTTCGCATTTCCTGTGGTATTGTCTCTATTACTTTCAGTGGTTCAAGAGCCAAATTTCTCATTAGAATAAATGCCCACTCTGATTTACTGATTTTATGATGAGACATGAGACACTCAAAATTTTCTAAGTAGGCGGAGATAGAATCTCCAGAACAGAAAGCCTTCACGAGACCTTTATATTTATTATATTTTTGTTCTTCTTCTTTGCTTCTTAACTTGTTTATTGATATTTCTGCGTTGGCCTCCATTTCCATCTGTTTTAGTTTAATCTGTGTCTCGGCATTTAGTTGGGCCTGTTTGGCGGCGGCCTCAAGCTCCATTTGTTTCTCCTGAGCCTGCAATTGTATTTTCTTCTCTTCAATTTGCAATTGCATTTTCTTTTCTTCGGCTTGCAATTTCTTTTCCTCGGCCTCCATTTGCAGTTTCCTTTCTTCTCGTTCCATCGCTCTTTCTTCACGGGCAATGTTTTCTGCGTGCGTTTTCTGTGCCCATTCTGACAGTTTCTCTTCTTTATAACCTAACTTTATTCCTTGCTCAATGCATTGATCTAAAGTAGACATTTTGTGTTTTACTTATTTGTTAAGTTTATAGAGTTAAATCCCTTAGAAAAATATGTGGTGTGGTCGAAAATTTGATTTACTCCCCTAATTATTAATGTGTAACTCAAAATGCAAGGTTATGTTGGTGACAAACTTATGAATATGCAAAGAAATCAATATGATACAAAATAATACATTGATGAAACATGAGAAGTACAGCTTAGAAGTACAATGAGTATGAGGTGAAACTTAGCTCTGAATTTTGAAGCTCCTCGATGTTGTCTTGTACTCTCGTTACTGTTGGAAAGGTTTCATCGGTTAGACGCGGCACTTGTTGCGGAACAATCTGCTCGTGGAGCGAGAAAACATTAGTCACTGTCACACAAAAAAATGTCAAAATAGTAATATGTCGGGAAAAAAAATTGTTTACAGAATCAAAATAAAGAGGCGCTACGGAGGCAATGGTGAGACATTGCCGAGGGACTCAGATTATTTCTATTTTTTGCTAGATAGCTACTAGTTTTATGTAAACTTACAACGTTAACAATTTCTTTGATTTAAACAAATCAATGTGTTATCAAAAATCAATGTGATATGCTTAAATAATTAATTTTACATGGCATTTAACAGGTTTTTAAGAAAACATTCTATGCCAAAA
This sequence comes from Cepaea nemoralis, assembly GCA_014155875.1. Classification (NCBI taxonomy): domain Eukaryota; kingdom Metazoa; phylum Mollusca; class Gastropoda; order Stylommatophora; family Helicidae; genus Cepaea; species Cepaea nemoralis. Next base: position 5,885 of record JACEFZ010010520.1, on the reverse strand, counting down.
CCGGAAAACGAGCCCCCAAAAAGCCTGTCATGGTCTTACTCTGATCTAAATACTGGTTCGGGTTCATACAGGCAACAATACACTGTTCGCTAGGATATAGAACATTTATTGTATGAAGTGTACAGTTGGCGCAGTGGGTAAACAGACCCGCGCTCTCTTATCTTACATATCACAGATAGTTAAACATCAAACATATAGTTGTCATACAACAATCTAGCACACTATCTAGCCCTAGTATATCTATCACTATCTATGAGTCCCTCTCAGGCAGGCCCTGTTGTCTCTCTCCAGTCCGTTTGTCCTCTGCCGGTCTCCGCGTGTCCTAACTCGACACGGGCGGTAACTCTGTCCGAGTTCCTCGTGGACCCCGCATTAGGCGGGCCACATCAGTGTCCACGGAATCATGGACTTGGTGACCATCTCTTTCGAGAAGGTTCTAGATTACTCGGGTCCTGCTCGACTCAATGGTTTCCCTTGGGCTGGAATTGCAGCCCTTTATTATCTGTGCAAGTGAGGCGGTGACACACATGAAGCCACAGACACACAGATCGTAACAAATAGTTGTAGGCTTAGTGAGAGTATTGGGAGAGATTCAAGGAAATCTCAGTCAACTATGAATTTTAAAATATCAAATATTGACCAGTCTTTGGCTTTATGGATATCAATATCTGCTGCCTTCAGGTGTCTTCTCAGCCTTGGTATTTCTTTTAAAAGCTCTACTTCGGATAGCTCATCATAGAAAGTGGTCAATTTTGGAACTGACACCAGCAACTCTTCTTCAGTTGCTGATAGAAGACTCTTGGCTTGAACAGCCTCAAACATATTTGCTACTTCCTTGATCGCTGTTGATCTGGTCTGGAGTTCAGAATGAAAACGATCAATACACTCCAGCATCGCCCTATTGTTTTCTTCTTGCATAGTGAGTCCAGCATCTCTGAGTTGTTCCCCTGCCATTCTCTTCTTGAACCTTAATCTTCTCTCTACTGTTATTCCAAATTGGTCTGCTTTTAAAAGTGCCTGTTCAATTGCATGCTCCACTAAGTGACTGCGCTTCTCCTGCAGAAAAAGTCTTAATGCCTCTAACTTGGTCACTACTTTGTCAAGAGTTAAGCCTTTAGTCTGCAGATACTGCTGTGTCAAATTAACTTCCTCAAGTACAGCAGCCCAAAAGTAAAGGTAGCACAGAAACGTGAAATCACAGACAGCAGGTAAAAGACCTTGTGCTGCACCTCTTGTTTCCACATTTTCACGAGGATCACATAGAGCTTCAATCGCCGCCACGCATTCATCAAACATATCTTTCACCGGTTTAACAGCAGCATGATGTGCACTCCAGCGTGTTGTTGATAGCCTTTTAATCGACATTGCAGTGTGTTCAATTAAAACATCCCATCGATGGGTGGAAGCAGCAAAGAAGGAATACATTCTCTCAAGAGTTCCAAAAAATGTTACACATAAAGCATTTTCAGCAAAAGAGTGTTGACCACACAAGTTAAGCGAATGGTCCACGCATCCGTTAAAAATAGCTTTCTTATTCTTTCTTTTCAGAATGGCTTGAACACCTCCATGAATTCCAAACATTGTGGCAGCATTATCATAACCTTGAGCTCTGCACATCATTATGTCAAGTCCATCACTTTCTAGATTTTTTAAAATGTCTGAACTGAGGTCATCAGCTTCTTTCCCCTTTAAAGGGAAAAATCATAGAAACACTTCTCTCACTTCAACTTCCCCATTGTGGATTTTCACATATCTGATCACCTCAGACATCTGGTCAGTGTGCGATATGTCAGGTGTGCTGTCGAACATAATTCCAAAATACCTTGCAGCCTTTATATCATTTACAAGAATTTCCTTCACATGATTTGCCAGAACAGTTATAAATTCATTCTGAGTTTCTGGTGAAAGATAAGATAAGGATGCTTTTACTGTTACAATTGTAGTTCGCTTTAATCTCATTAGGTGCTCTTTCAACACAGGGTCATATTTAGAAAGCATCTCAACCATCTCAAGAAAGTTTCCTTTATTCAACGAAGATGCATCTTCCTTATGGCCACGAAATGCCAGATTTTGCTTAGCAAGAAACAATGTGATATCAAGCAACCTGTGCAAGATATCCCTCGATATCCCTCCATTACAGCAACACTGTCGGCATCAATTGTTTTGTGCAGCTTAAGGCCTGCTGCCAATGTTTTCCATTTTTCAAGGCAACCTAGATGGTCATCCGATATCTCATGATTATGTAATTTTGGGCTCAGCTTCCACCACTGCTGAAACCCAGTGACAAATTTTGATGTTTGTTCTGTTACATTAACAGCAAAGAGTCTGCAGCAAAAGCAGTATAATTTCTCACTGACGAGGGAGTAAACCATCCATGACCGCAGTATTTTCTCACCATTTGGCATCGTCTTGTAGAACCATTCTTTTGACAGCTGGCGCACATCTCCTTTAGTCTTTGCACCTTGCCTTGTCACAGTACTGAAAGGCCCATCCTTGTTCTGAAAAGAACAACTTCCTCTTTTGATAATTTCAACTCGAAAATGATCTGGAACTGGTGCATTCCAGAAAGAAGCATCAGATAAAATATTCCAATTTTTCTCATCCACTTGACTCATCACATTTACAGTATCATGACGATAATCATTTTCAGCATGCATTTCTGTTTCAACTTCATCCACTGCTATTTCATTATGTATTTCTGCATCAATCTCGTGATTCTCTTCCATTTCTGGCTCTAGTTGCTCTTTTGAAGAATGCATGCTGTCAGCATGGGAGGAATCCTTATCAATTGTAGATTGAGGAAGAACGTCTTTTGATGAACCTTGTCCATCACTTGGTCTCTTGACATATTGAAGCATGAATCCAGGTAGTGATTTTTCTTCTTTGCTTTTCGCTGCTCGCATCCACTAGGCCTCTTTGATTTGTGCACTCCATGTGGCATGATGGAATATTCTAAAATAATAAATCTATAATAAATTAGGGACTTAAAAATATACAACTAAACAAAAAGATATAATATAAATATATAAAATCTGTATAAATAATTATAATCCAAACATTTATGATTTATTCATAATTTAATAAATATAGTTATTTAGGTTAAATTGCGTTGTTTACCGTAGAATTAAAATGTAATTAAAAAATGATTATGTACACTAAAAAGAACCGTCTAAAAAAGAAAACTTGTCATACAAAATATTAAATTTTTAAAAATATTGTCCATGGAAGTTACAACTTTTTTATTTCATTGTAACAAGTTTGAGTGGATTGTAACTTTTTTACTGGCTAATAGAGTATTGAACATACCAACCTGCATACGATGCGGATGGCAAATGCTGCAAGGCACAATTAAAGGATTCATATACAAATGTAACCGGCGGTCAACAATATTCGTTGCAACACTTCTTCTTAACTTTTATCAGGAAGTTTTGTCGCCAATGCACGACTGTCATTTCATGACATATATTTTATTATTTTATATTGCGAATTGCTGGCGAATGTCAGTAACTGCATCAATTATTGGGGGGGATCTGCGTGTGGCAGTCTCAACAGTGACTCGTTGGTTCGAAAAATTACACAACCGTTATTTATTTTTCTATTTCCATCTTTTTAATTAAAAAATTAAATTAAAAAATTAAAATATATATTTTTCAGACAGATAGAAAAACGTGTGTATGCCGTAATTATTAATTTATTGTAGTAGTAAACTACTAGTATACTATAGTATAGTAATACTAACTTTTTTAAGTGGAAGCCTGCCGCTGTTTTTCTCCTTTAAAATTTATGCCCTGTCCTAACTAATTTACTTTAAAATATTTATATTTTAGTGATATTGATAACATTATAAAATTTAGAAAAAAAAATAAATAATTATTTACATAAAAAACGAACCTGTAAACAACGTCTGTCATTTTCTGCAACCACGTGACTCCACACGTCATTAATTGGCGCGTTTGCAAATGACCCACGATTCTACTCCGACTACGAGGCTCCGAGCAGCTCTGAGCTCTGAGTCTTATTCATTTAAGCACCAGACGCTCTGCATGGTGGCACCCTGTGCCTGCTCATGTATTTAACAATGAACGGTTATGAAACCCGACTAGACAGAGCTATGTCTGCTTTGTCAAATTTGCAATTTTTTTATTTTGGTTAGTTAGTTAGTTAGTAGTCGACAGATCATCCTCGTTGCACATCGAACCATTCAGTCCATAAGTGCTCGGATCCCCTCCTCAGCAAATCCCGCAGCGTGTAGCGGCTAACGACGCCAGTTCTGTGTTGGTTTATCAATCTTCTTTGGCTTCCTGCGTAGTGTTCTTGTTTGGCCACCCCTCTTTTAATTTGCTGCTCCCGCAGTCTGGCCATTGTTGTAGATTCACAGTCATCACTTGGTTCTTGCAAAAGTCTCACTTCTCGTAGAGCATTCAGAATGTCAGCCTGGTCCATGGCGCGTCCGCCCTCCACAGTAGCCTCACCTGCGAGCTTGTCAGCCCGCTCATTTCCTTGTACTCCCGCATGACCTGGCACGAAGATGAAACTAATCTTTGCCAGCCGAGACCGCTTCAGAGGCAGCAACCACTCTCTTCGGATCGACCCCTCCTCTATCCTCTTGATCATGTTCATTGAGTCGCTAAGGAAACAAGCCCTAGTGAATGTCTGTGTCTCGAGCCATGTTATTGCTTTACTTACTGCCATGACTTCCATGGTCAGGCTACTTGTGGTTTCAGTGAAAGCACCAGAGTCCTCCTTCACAATTCTCCCTCCGGCCCGAGCTGTAAAGGCCCATGAGCTTCTCACATGTCGGACGACCGACCCATCTGTGTAGATGACCGCGTCACCGTCTAGCGAATTCTCGAAAATCAACGCTTGTACTTCAGCCTCAACAGCAGCCGGATTTTCTTGTCTGCATTTTCTATCTAGTTGGATGCAAACTGAAAAGGATGTGCAGAAGTCTGTTGGCACTTGCACCCACTCCTCGCCAGGTTCTAAGTCCTCAAGTGAACACACCTGTTGAAGAATGTCTTCGGCTTGACCCATCCACGACCGTCCTCTTTTTAACCTGCTGCCCTTCACCTTCCTAATTTCGCTATGCAGTGGATGTTGTGTGTTTGCGTTAATTTTGAGGTAGGCGCGTGCCCTGCAAACTTGTATTCTCTCTTCAATGGTTGCAAAATCAAGAAGGTAGCGCATCGCCCTGCATGCTGTATCTCTTGTACATCCAAGAATAATGCGCATTGCTTCATTCTGTATCCTTTCCATCCTTTCTATCTGCGTATGGCTGAGAGTCAGGATTGCCATTGCATACTCCAAAACAGACATGACCAGCCCCTCGTACAGAAGACATAGATGGCGCTGCTCACAGTTTGCTGCCGCCATCACCCGCATCGCTGCCAAACCCCGCTTGGCCTTTGTTATCACCTGGTCTATGTGCACATTATAAGCAAGCTTCGATCAAACCGTATTCCCAGGGAATTCATTGCCTGCGTTCTTTCCACCGTCTCTGAACACAGCATTACAGTTGGTGTTGGATTGTTGACAATATGATTATTCAACGAGAACCAAGTCACTGTTGCCTTTGTTGGGTTGACCATTGCCCCAGCTTCATCACACCAAGTACTTATGCGATTGAGTTCGTTTTGTAGTTCCACAGCAACCTCCTCTCTATCCTTACCCTGACGATACACTAAAACATCCTCGGCATACGACAATGTCCTGCCAGGTCCAGTGATCTGCTCACTGGTGATTCTCACTGTGTAGGCGTTGAACAGTACCGGAGATAATGGCGATCCCTGTGGGAGGCCAGGATATATTGTTTTTGGTTCCGAAGTCCCCCCAAAAACCCGGGGGGGGGACCAATAAAAAAAAAAAATAAAAATTTTTTTCCGGGG
>JACEFZ010010519.1:0-11543 GCA_014155875.1 Cepaea nemoralis | reverse complement strand
TTTTAAAAAAAAAAAAAAAGGGAGAAAAATAAAAATAAAAAAAAACAATGGGAAATTTAAGGGACTCCATTCTCAACTAGCAAAGAATTTTTACCGGAGAGAACCCAAAAAAAGCTAAAAAAAGGGATGAATGAAAAAATCTTAATGCTGAGGACAAAAAAAACAGAGAAAAAATGACAAAAAAGAATTGCTCAGAAAATAAAAAAATATGAGATCATGTGTGAAGGAAAAAGGAAAGTTGGTTAAACAACAGTAAAATAAATTAAATTAAATTGCATTAAAGATACAAAAAATTTGCACAGACAAACCAGTGATCTCACAGGAAGAAAAATAAGAATAAATACAGGGTGTTTGAAATCAAAAACAGGAAAGATATTATTGGAGGAAGGTGCTATAATGAAGAGGTGGAATTAATATATAAGAGAATTATATGATGGAGAAAGGGAAGAAACTAACTTTCAACGTCCACCTATTCTAAAAGAAGAAGTCGCTGATGCTGTAAACATATAAAGAAAGGAAAAACAGCTGGGCCAGATGAAATTAGTTAGTTAGTTGTCTTTCCTCTTGAGCCTAAGGGACGCATAGGGTAGAAGTCATGGCTCTCCATGTCTGGCGGTTCGCTGCTACCTGTTGTAGATCCTGGATATTCACTTGGCCGTTGAATGAGCCTTCTTTGATGATGGTTCTACGCAGGGTCTCTCTTGGTCTTCCCCGTTTTCTTTTCCCTACTGGTGACCATAAGAGGGCTTGGTTGGGGAGTCTTGTCTTGTCCATTCTGAGTGCATGGCCGATGTAGTTCCAACAGCATTTTCTTATAAAATGGATACAATATCTTGCTTAGTCTCTTGTCTTATTTGCGTATTGGTTCTGAAATCTGTCCAGTGGAGGTTTAGAATTCTTCTAAGACTATTTGTTCTCAAAATTGTCTAATTTTTTATCTAAAGCTACCGTTGATTTCCAACTCTCACATCCATATGTTAGCACTGGAATCACACAAGAGTTGAAGATTTTAAGTTTCATATGTTTGCTGAGCGTCTTTGACTTCCAGATGTTTGACAGTGACAGATGAAATTACAATAGAAGAATTAGAAGCATTGGGAGAATTTGGAGTAGATATATTAAATAAAATGTTGAATGATATTTACAGCAGTGGATATTTACCAAGCGATATGCTGAAATCTGTATTTATACCTATACCAAAAAGACCTGGAGCAATTGAATACGAAGATATGAGTAGATATATTAACCAAAATGTTGAATGATATTTACAGCAGTGGATATTTACCAAGCAATATGCTGAAATCTATATTAGGCTTTCTGATCGTGATTTTCAAATTGATCATGTACTATTGGGAGAACCACAGATAGATAGGCCTTGAAAAACCAAATCTAACGGTACCTCAATGAGTTGTGTGTCTCAATTCTAAGCTGAGTTATGTAAATTTGAGTGTCGTGACCTTTTGACTAAAATTTTCACAAAAGAGTGCTCACTGGAGGAATTTTTTGCGTCCTGGTCAAAATCTGGCCCAGATTATCAAAATTTTGGTGTTTTTTGAGACTATCTGTTTTGTTTATAAACGAACATCTTAGCAACCATACATCACTGCGATCGGGGTTGCAAGACCTAACTGGTCATGTCATTTATTTTTTGATATGATGTCTGGTGACCTAATTAGGAAGTAAAAATGGCCGCAAATTATTTTGCTAATTAATTACTATTTCACAAATTAGCATAGTTTTCTTAATTTTAGCTTTAAAAATTACCAGATGAATTTGGTAATATGCGGAATGATGCTACAGACCTTATGGTGTCTTTGCTGTGTCAGTATGATGTGTGGTGACCTAATTAGCAATTAAAAAGGGCCACTAATTAATTACTATTTCACAAATTAGCGTACGTTTTCTTAATTTTAGCTTTCAAAATTACCAGATTAATTTGGTAATATGCGGAATGATGCTACAGACCTTATGGTGTCTTTGCTGTGTCAGTATGATGTGTGGTGACCTAATTAGCAATTAAAAAGGGCCACTAATTAATTACTATTTCACAAATTAGCGTACGTTTTCTTAGTTTTAGCTTTCAAAATTACCAGATTAATTTGGTAATATGCGGAATGATGCTACAGACCTTATGGTGTCTTTGCTGTGTCAGTATGATGTGTGGTGACCTAATTAGCAATTAAAATGAGCAATTAGGCCTGGCAACCCCGGTCGCAGTGATGTATGGTTGCTAAGATGTTCGTTTAAAAACAAAATTGATTCAATGAAATAATACTCTCGCTTTGACTCGGCCTCACCAAAATCAACTCATTGAGCACTGATTATTATTGGTTATCACAGGTATATTATTGGGACAAATGGTTGTTATGAGGTTCGTCTAAAACAAAATTAGTAAATTTGCACACAAGTGTCAACAGATGAATATGTACTCGTATAGTTTGCCGTTAATAATCTTTATTAATATTATATAACAGATTTATATTTTTATTATTACAAAATATATGCAACTTGACATCAGTTGATTCTGAAAAGAGCCTGAAAAGAAAGAAGAAAAACAAGATTAATAAAATGCTGTAAAATAACATGAAGAAGTTATAAATTATTAATTATTTCAGATTTGCATCTAACTAGTCAGGAACTACGGACAGAAGGTGACACTGTCATTGCAAAGAAAGGTTCCGGTGCTTTTGCTTCGATCACAAGTAGCCTGACTATGGAAGTAAACAAGAAAAGTATGCAGAAAGCCAAAGAAGATTAATAAACTGAACACTTATGCATTGAATTGTTCGATGTGCAATGAGGATGATTTGTCGACTAACTAACTGTGAACTCTGAGAAGAAATGAAAAAGAAATTAAAGATACTGTATATTTATTTTTAAAAAGTTGTACATAATAATAAATAGTTATTAAAACTATAAAGGTAAATTCAACTCACCGTAGAAAAATGTCTTACATTATAATAAATTGATCTTAAAATTATGAAGAAGTTATAAATTATAAATTATTAAATTTAAATCTGATGAGAAAAGAAACGGTCTCTGTGGCTAAGGGCTTGCGAACGCGGTTTGTGAGCCTGTATACCCGGGTTCGAAACACAGTGGTGCTGGTTTTTTCGAAAAAGGTATATGGGCCGGTCGTTCAGAAAGCAATGGCAAACTACTGAACGTAACACTTGCCTAGTACATCAACAGCAGCTGAAAATGCTGGTGTTGACTGCAACGTCCCGTAAGGGGTACGCAACAAATTTTTAAATTTTAATATGTATTAAAAAGCCTTTGTTTTACAGTATAATAAATAGATATTAAAACTATAAAGGTATAAATTCAACTCACCGTAGAAAAATGTCCTTAATTAGAGAAATACTACCTCTGTTGGTGACTGACCTGTCTTGGCATTCAATATCTCTTCTGTCTTCCAGAACCTGAAAAGAGAAAATAAAAAGATTACTAAATCTGAAAAAATAAAAAAATGCTGTAAAATAACATGAAGAATTTATACATTATTAATTAAAGGTATATTTATTTTAAAAATGTTTTACATTATAATAAATTGATCTTAAAATTATAAAGATAGATAACATGAAGAAGTTATACATTATAAATTATTAAATTTAAATCTGACGAGAAAAGAAACGGTCTCTGTGGCTAAGGGCTTGCGAACGCGGTTTGTGAGCCTGTATACCCGGGTTCGAAACACAGTGGTGCTGGTTTTTTCGAAAAAGGTATAGGGGCCGGTCGTTCAGAAAGCAATGGCAAACTACTGAACGTAACACTTGCCTAGTACATCAACAGCAGCTGAAAATGCTGGTGTTGACTGCAACGTCCCGTAAGGGGTACGCAACAAATTTTTAAATTTTAATATGTATTAAAAAGCCTTTGTTTTACAGTATAATAAATAGATATTAAAACTATAAAGGTATAAATTCAACTCACCGTAGAAAAATGTCCTTAATTAGAGAAATACTACCTCTGTTGGTGACTGACCTGTCTTGGCATTCAATATCTCTTCTGTCTTCCAGAACCTGAAAAGAGAAAATAAAAAGATTACTAAATCTGAAAAAATAAAAAAATGCTGTAAAATAACATGAAGAATTTATACATTATTAATTAAAGGTATATTTATTTTAAAAATGTTTTACATTATAATAAATTGATCTTAAAATTATAAAGATAGATAACATGAAGAAGTTATACATTATAAATTATTAAATTTAAATCTGACGAGAAAAGAAACGGTCTCTGTGGCTAAGGGCTTGCGAACGCGGTTTGTGAGCCTGTATACCCGGGTTCGAAACACAGTGGTGCTGGTTTTTTTCGAAAAAGGTATAGGGGCCGGTCGTTCAGAAAGCAATGGCAAACTACTGAACGTAACACTTGCCTAGTACATCAACAGCAGCTGAAAATGCTGGTGTTGACTGCAACGTCCCGTAAGGGGTACGCAACAAATTTTTAAATTTTAATATGTATTAAAAAGCCTTTGTTTTACAGTATAATAAATAGATATTAAAACTATAAAGGTATAAATTCAACTCACCGTAGAAAAATGTCCTTAATTAGAGAAATACTACCTCTGTTGGTGACTGACCTGTCTTGGCATTCAATATCTCTTCTGTCTTCCAGAACCTGAAAAGAGAAAATAAAAAGATTACTAAATCTGAAAAAATAAAAAAATGCTGTAAAATAACATGAAGAATTTATACATTATTAATTAAAGGTATATTTATTTTAAAAATGTTTTACATTATAATAAATTGATCTTAAAATTATAAAGATAGATAACATGAAGAAGTTATACATTATAAATTATTAAATTTAAATCTGACGAGAAAAGAAACGGTTTCTGTGGCTAAGGGCTTGCGAACGCGGTTTGTGAGCCTGTATACCCGGGTTCGAAACACAGTGGTGCTGGTTTTTTCGAAAAAGGTATAGGGGCCGGTCGTTCAGAAAGCAATGGCAAACTACTGAACGTAACACTTGCCTAGTACATCAACAGCAGCTGAAATGCTGGTGTTGACTGCAACGTCCCGTAAGGGGTACGCAACAAATTTTTAAATTTTAATATGTATTAAAAAGCCTTTGTTTTACAGTATAATAAATAGATATTAAAACTATAAAGGTATAAATTCAACTCACCGTAGAAAAATGTCCTTAATTAGAGAAATACTACCTCTGTTGGTGACTGACCTGTCTTGGCATTCAATATCTCTTCTGTCTTCCAGAACCTGAAAAGAGAAAATAAAAAGATTACTAAATCTGAAAAAATAAAAAAATGCTGTAAAATAACATGAAGAATTTATACATTATTAATTAAAGGTATATTTATTTTAAAAATGTTTTACATTATAATAAATTGATCTTAAAATTATAAAGATAGATAACATGAAGAAGTTATACATTATAAATTATTAAATTTAAATCTGACGAGAAAAGAAACGGTCTCTGTGGCTAAGGGCTTGCGAACGCGGTTTGTGAGCCTGTATACCCGGGTTCGAAACACAGTGGTGCTGGTTTTTTCGAAAAAGGTATAGGGGCCGGTCGTTCAGAAAGCAATGGCAAACTACTGAACGTAACACTTGCCTAGTACATCAACAGCAGCTGATAATGCTAGTGTTGACTGCAACGTCCCGTAAGGGGTACGCAACAAATTTTTAAATTTTAATATGTATTAAAAAAACCTTTGTTTTACAGTATAATAAATAGATATTAAAACTATAAAGGTATAAATTCAACTCACCGTAAAAAAAATGTCCTTAATTAGGGAAATACTACCTCTGTTGGCTCTCACTTCATTAAGCACATCTGTTACAGTACGACCATCCGCAATCAACCGCCGAGCAGCGTAGCCTTTCTCAATGGGATATTCAGGTTCAAACACCGACAGATGAGATCTTAGATGATCAAGATTCCTCTTCCTTGCCATGATTGATTAATCTAAAAGAAATAGAAAATAGAAGCACAAATGTAATAATACAACAAATGGTTGCAGATTTAGAAAATTTAATTCTAATGACTACTGATAAATCAAGCAGCAACATAAATTATCTGAAGAAATTTCTGATATGCTGGCTGGGATGCCGCCATTGTGAATTTTCCCTGATCATAAAAGTGTAACCAGGCGGTCTCATAAAATATTTTTTTTCTACACCCTAGAATAATGAATCTTGTTAAAACTTCAATATAATGTGTAAAAAGTGGACAAATAATTCATAAATGCAAGAAAAAGTACAATGAAGATAATTCAAATAATAACAGAGACAAATAGATCTGTCAGGAAGTCAATTAAATTCATCCATGGACCTGTGAAGGGGTTTGAAAACTGAATTGACTTCCATAAATTTTAAGGCATTTGGCATGATTAAAGCAATAAAATAATTTATTTATAAAATTTAAACGTACATTGGATATTCTGTTTAATTTAGGATTCTAAATCTCTTTGTTTTATTAATAAATACAGAAATCCAAGAAATCCATCCAATATGTCACAACTCGGCCATTGGGATCACTGAATAATCTCCCTGTCATGAAAAGTACCCACTGGGTGGGCAACCCCATCACACAAAACATTTTTATTTTACACCACTAGCATAACGCAGCTTGTTGAAATTCTACATTTAAATGTAAAAATGGGCACAGAATTCAAAAATGTGGTATAAAATACAATGAATTCGATAATAGACAAGGCAAACTATAAACTTTCTTACCTTGAGCAGTAGAGTTCAACCTGTTCTCGAGAATGAAAACCATTCAAGTGCTCTTTGCCACGCTAGGTGAGATTGACCTTTGAACCATCGTTAAAGTTGTCATTCGCAATTTTCATAAAAATAGTTTCGCATTTATCCAATAGGAAACACGAGAAGGTAATTTTCATATACTGCACTCACGGCCACAGGAAGTTGTCTGTGAACCCAATGACCTTGAACTTTCTGAAAACAGCGTCCTTCCCTAGTTACGAAGTCCCTATCTATATTTATAGCTATACAAAAAAAGACCTGGAGCAATTGAATGCGAAGATTTTCATACAATTAACCTCATAAACCATGTCACTACACTTTTACTCATAATTATAATGAGAAGAAAAAGAAAGAAAATAAAAATGGAAATTGGTGAAGAACAGTATGGATTTGTGGAAGGAAAGGGTACAAACAATGCAATATATACATTACGGACTCTAATAGAAAGGTCAACAGAGACACAGAAAGACATATTTGTGCTTCATAGATTATACTAAGGCATTTTATCAAGTAAAACATGGTGAACTGATTAAAATGTTGGAAGATATCAACATTGATGAGAAAGATTTAAGAATAAAGAATATTTACTGGAACCAAGTAGCAGCAATTAAAATGGGAAATAAAGAGGGCAGTTATGAACATATAAAGCTAGGAGTGTGTCTTGTCACCGGATCTCTTCTCCCTATATAGCAAAGTAATAATGAGAGAGATCAAAGAGACGCCAGGAATACTAATCGGAGGTTACAATATAAATAATATACGCTATGCAGATGACACAGTATTGGTGGCGGATAATGCAACAGACCTACAACTGTTGGATATTGTAGTAACAGAAAGTGCAAAGAAAGGACTTTTCTTGAATATCAAGAAAACAGTAACAATGGTGATATTGATATCAAAGAAAATTACCAAAATGTGACATAGAAATAGAAGCAAAAATTCTTAACCAAGTGGATAATTTTAAATACCTAGGGGCATTTATAATATATAATTAATAGCAGATGGAAGATGTACAACAGAGATTAAGAGAAGAATAGGGCAAGCAAAAGCCTCACTTCAGAAAATTAAGAATATCTTAGGCAATAAGTCCTTATCACACTGAATGTAAGAAAGAGTGCTGAAATGCTGTATAGAACCAGTTGTGCTGTATGGCAGTGAATCTTGGAATGTAAATGAACAAATTAGGAAGAGCTTAGAAGCAACAGAGATGTGGTTACTGAGACGAATGTTGAAAATTCCTTGGACTGCCAGAGTAACTAACAATGATTACCTGAAACAGGCTAATGAAACTAAAACATTATATACAACAATAAGAAAGAGACAAACAGCTTTCTTCGGTCATATGATGAGAGGCATTTGACAACATCGTGACAACTGGAAAGATCGAGGGGAAGAGAGGCAGAGACAGACCAAGAGAAATGATGCTTGATGGATTGAAACCGTGGCATGGAGGGAATATCATCAGCAGAGTTAATCCAGAACAGAACACCAAAGACAGAGATCTGTGGGAAGCCATGAACGCCTATGCCAGCTAGGGCACTTGATTATGAAAATTACTACGGAACTACTCAACTAGCTCACTGTCAATATTACTAGGAGTTATATTGTGGATTACTGCTAACCTTAGGTTGTCACAGTTATTATTTATTAATTAATATTATTCATGTGAGCTGACATTACTGACAAAGGTGATATATAATTTATATTTTTGGAGGGGAAAAAAACAGTCACCAGTACCACCACAAGGACTTTAAAACTACTACTACTACTACGTCAGTAGCGTGTAGGGGTACTGTCATAGTCTGACAGATCAGTAGATCAGTACTTTACACGCGTGTGTTTATTGTTGTTTATTATTATAAGTCCATTACATTAATCATTATATTATTAATATTAGTATTGTAATTTAATATAAGTAAAACTGTAATTTAATAATTAAGTAAATTCTCATGCAAGTCAAAAGGGAAGTTAAAACATGTTTCAAACACAGTTAAATAAACACATACATACATATTATCATAATATATCAATACCTACATTCCTATACTATCTATAATGTCCGTGTAAAGACAGACTGTAACCTTCTAGATCATCACAAGTATATCACTCCCTTAGTCTGAGCACCTGACACTGACAGAAATCGATTTGACAATGGAATGGCATGTTTTTCAATTTCATTAGCCACTGAAACGAAACTCAAAATCTTCTTCTCAGGTAAACAAAAAGTTACTGCTCTGTCGTTTTAAGTTGACCTCATTGTCTTAAACTTAAAGTGTGTAAACTCGGCAGTGCACAAGCCTTAAGTGTAAAATGCGGAACTAAACAAAATTATAGCCAGTGTATTAAGCACAAGTAGTACAGTGACGTTGTTTAATAATACGGAAGTTTTAACTCGGCCATTGGTTTACACCTGCTGTTTCACCGCATGCGTCTGTGGCCTGTCACACTATTGTCCTAGGTCCAATACAGGGCAAACCTGATGTCACGGTGTCTCCTCAATTAGTATCCACGTTTTGTGAGGCTTTGCTTTGATAGTAAGTAATAAACGCTTGGTCTTATTTATGTCTGACTAACTGTCTAACAATGTTAGAGAAATGGGAAATGCTATTTATATGGTCGTCCTTTGTTTGCTGCGTCAGGTTATTTGTTATAGGCAAATTAAAGCTAAACATAGGCGTGTATGATGTGAATCATCATCATCGTGTGCTCTGGCAGCCGGCGAAGGCGTTCATTTCTCTCCACAGATTTCGGTCGCCGGTCCTCTGTGTAAACTCTGCTGATGATGTCCCTCCGTGTCACCGTTTCAATCCATCCAGGATTAGCTATTGTGCTCTGCTTCTGCCTCTACTTCCACCGATCTTTCCGTTCGTTATGATGCTCTCTAGTGCCCTTCCTCTCGTTATATATTCAAAGAATGATGTTTGTTTCCTTCTTATAGTTTTATAGTTTATTTTTTTATTATACTCCCTTTTCAGGGTACCATACCCCACTGGTCCAAGCCTGACATCCAGCTCATGCCTGTGGCTCCTAGTAGCTGTCAGCATGCGACAGCGGCCACCCCCCCCCCCCCCCTCCTCCCCCCCCCCGGTCAGCAGCTGTGACAGGCTGGCTAAACCAGGCATGGGTAGCTGATTTGTGTCAAACTGATCGGTGAATTGGGGTATGCCTACCCAGCATGTGAAGACAGGATTCGGCAGACTGCGCGGAAGAAATCATTCCTGATTCAACGGGCAAGACGGCGTTTACCTGCAAAGCGTTGTGGAACATAATGACCACGACAAGGCACTAGAGCGCCCTGGTCATCATCTGCACCTCTCCAGTCGTCTTGACTTGTCTTGCCACTGGACTCAGATGGACTCAGGCGAGAGAGTGAGGTCGACGAATTGCGCAACTCTTCCTCACTTTAATCCATTTCATCGCGCAAGTCATTCTTCATCCAACCTCATATACAGTTTTATATATTATTCTAGTGTCAATAGTCTATTCAAGACAATCGTTGTTAGTTACTCTGTCGGTCCAAGCGCCTTCGTCTCATGAACCACATTTCATCTGCTTGCAAACTCTTCTTAATTTGTACATTCACTTTCCATGATTTACTTCCATACAGTAAGACAGGTTCTTTATAACATTTCAGTAATCTCTTTCTTATGCTCAGTAACCGTGACTTACTGGTTACGAGTTTGCAGTTCCAAGTTCGTTAGCCATCGCTGAATGCCTGTCTAGTAGGAAAGATCCGCATTCGAATCTATGCTGCCTTGCAGTGTGATTTTGGCCTGACAGTCGTTACCGGCCATAATACAACGGGGTGGCGATGACCCTTATCAGGCAAATACACTGTTCTGGTTTTGAATAAGAATAAACACACATAGCATTGTGTGGCGCTCATAGAAGGAGAAGAAGAGAGCGCCAAAAAATACTGTGTGTGTTTATTTATGTACTGTCTCAGTGGCCTCAAAGGGTTCCCCAATTGATTTTAAATAAGAATCACGATGCGACCATCACGAGCTACCTGTAATAGCCATATGTCAAGCTAGTGGTTTCAATGAAGGGAACAACAAACACTTGCATGGCGCAGTAAGTGACCCTTTCACACATCTTACGGCGCATTTAGACATATGGTGGTAGATACAGTTTTATAGGTGAATCAGCACTCAGTGGGTGATGTTCAGCATTTAGACATATGGTGGTAGACACATAGTTTTATAGATGAATCAGCACTCGGTGGGTGATGTTCAGCATTTAGACATATGGTGGTAGATACATAGTTTTATAGGTGAATCAGCACTCAGGTGGGTGATGTTCAGCATTTAGACATATGGTGGTAGATACATCGTTTTATAGGTGAATCAGCACTCAGTGGGTGATGTTTGTCGTGTCCTCCTTTAAAGTGCCCCTCCCTGGGTGAGGGGATCCACACCCCCATTTAATAATTTTTTTTTTCCCCCTCAAAATTCGGAGAATCCACCAGCTTCCGTCCAAAACCCCCCCTCAGCCTATGGACAAACCTTTTTTCCCTTTACCTCACAACCCGTCTACTATTCCCCCTTCTCATAAAATTTTTTCCCCCAAAGCAACATACTCAAAAAACTCTTGCTTCTAGAAATTAATAAAAAGTAATTTATTAAAAAAAAAAGTGTAACGTTATGGAAATGTTTTGTAAAAAAATGGGGGACCCTGTTTTTATAAAATGTGTAGACTCTAACTCTCAGACAGAAAAAATCAGTCAGCTGAAACACAGCAAAGATAACCCAAAACACGTTCGGGGCAAACCAAATACGTTCCCTTCCCCCCCGGGTTTTCCCGGAACCCTTT
>JACEFZ010010518.1:0-10316 GCA_014155875.1 Cepaea nemoralis | reverse complement strand
AGGGGAAAAACAGTGTTTCTGTCAGTGTACTATCATATCTCTGGGGACAAACAATGTTTCTAGTCAGTGTACTATCAATATTCTGGGCCGACAAACAGTGTTTTAGTCAGTGTACTATAAATATCTCTGGGGACAAAAAAGTGTTTCTAGTCATTGTACTATCATATCTGGGACAAACAGTGTTTCTAGTCGTGTACTATAAATTCTCGGGGTAAAACAAACAAGTTTTCTAGTCAGTGTACTATCAATATCTCGGGGGAGACAACAAGTGTTTCTAGTCAGTGTACTATCAATATCTCTGGGTAGACAAACAAGTGTTTCTAGTCAGTGTACTATCAATATCTCTGTGTATAAGAGACAGTTTCTAGTCAGTGTACTATCAATATATCTGGGTAGACAAACAAGTGTTTCTAGTCAGTGTACTATCAATATATCTGGGCCGACAAACAAGTGTTTCTAGTCAGTGTACTATCAATATCTCTGGGCCGACAAACAAGTGTTTCTAGTCAGTGTACTATCAATATATCTGGGCCGACAAACAAGTGTTTCTAGTCAGTGTACTATCAATATCTCTGGGTAGACAAACAAGTGTTTCTAGTCAGTGTACTATCAATATCTCTGGGTAGACAAACAAGTGTTTCTAGTCAGTGTACTATCAATATCTCTGGGCCGACAAACAAGTGTTTCTAGTCAGTGTACTATCAATATCTCTGGGTAGACAAACAAGTGTTTCTAGTCAGTGTACTATCAATATCTCTGGGTAGACAAACAAGTGTTTCTAGTCAGTGTACTATCAATATCTCTGGGTAGACAAACAAGTGTTTCTAGTCAGTGTACTATCAATATATCTGGGTAGACAAACAAGTGTTTCTAGTCAGTGTACTATCAATATCTCTGGGTAGACAAACAAGTGTTTCTAGTCAGTGTACTATCAATATCTCTGGGCCGACAAACAAGTGTTTCTAGTCAGTGTACTATCAATATCTCTGGGCCGACAAACAAGTGTTTCTAGTCAGTGTACTATCAATATCTCTGGGCTCGACAAACACGTGTTTCTAGTCAGTGTACTATCAATATCTCTGGGCGACAAACAAGTGTTTCTAGTCAGTGTACTATCAATATCTGGGTCGACAAACAAGTGTTTCTAGTCAGTGTACTATCAATATCTCTGGGCCGACAAACAAGTGTTTCTAGTCAGTGTACTATCAATATCTCTGGGCCGACAAACAAGTGTTTCTAGTCAGTGTACTATCAATATCTCTGGGTAGACAAACAAGTGTTTCTAGTCAGTGTACTATCAATATCTATGGGTCCGGACAACAAAGTGTTTCTAGTCAGTGTACTATCAATATCTCTGGGCCGACAAACAAGTGTTTCTAGTCAGTGTACTATCAATATCTCTGGGCAGACAAACAAGTGTTTCTAGTCAGTGTACTATCAATATCTCTGGTCCGACAAACAAGTGTTTCTAGTCAGTGTACTATCAATATCTCTGGGCCGACAAACAAGTGTTTCTAGTCAGTGTACTATCGCTATATCTGGGCCGACAAACAAGTGTTTCTAGTCAGTGTACTATCAATATATCTGGGTAGACAAACAAGTGTTTCTAGTCAGTGTACTATCAATATCTCTGGGTAGACAAACAAGTGTTTCTAGTCAGTGTACTATCGCTATATCTGGGCCGACAAACAAGTGTTTCTAGTCAGTGTACTATCAATATCTCTGGGCCGACAAACAAGTGTTTCTAGTCAGTGTACTATCAATATCTCTGGGTAGACAAACAAGTGTTTCTAGTCAGTGTACTATCAATATCTCTGGGCCGACAAACAAGTGTTTCTAGTCAGTGTACTATCAATATCTCTGGGCCGACAAACAAGTGTTTCTAGTCAGTGTACTATCAATATCTCTGGGTAGACAAACAAGTGTTTCTAGTCAGTGTACTATCAATATCTCTGGGTAGACAAACAAGTGTTTCTAGTCAGTGTACTATCAATATCTCTGGGCCGACAAACAAGTGTTTCTAGTCAGTGTACTATCAATATCTCTGGTCGACAAACAAGTGTTTCTAGTCAGTGTACTATCAATATACTCTGGGTAGACAAACAAGTGTTTCTAGTCAGTGTACTATCAATATCCTGGGCAGACAAACAAGTGTTTCTAGTCAGTGTACTATTGCTATATCTGGGCAGACAAACAAGTGTTTCTAGTCAGTGTACTATCGCTCTCTCTCTCAAGGCAGACAAACAAGTGTTTCTAGTCAGTGTACTATCGATATCTCTAGTCCGACAAACAAGTGTTTCTAGTCAGTGTACTATCAATATCTCTAGTCCGACAAACAAGTGTTTCTAGTCAGTGTACTATCGCTATATCTGGGCAGACAAACAAGTGTTTCTAGTCAGTGTACTATCGATATCTCTAGTCCGACAAACAAGTGTTTCTAGTCAGTGTACTATCGATATCTCTAGTCCGACAAACAAGTGTTTCTAGTCAGTGTACTATCGCTATATCTGGGCAGCAAAAAATGTTTGTCAGTTATATCGATATCTTTTCCCGACAAACAAGGTTTCTAGTCAGTTACTATCCCCCTTTTTTTGGGCAGAAAAAGTGTTTTTAATCGGTACTATCGTTTCTAAGGCGACAAACAAGTGTTTAGTCATGTACTATCCTCTCTCTCTCTCTCTCTCATTTTTTTCCCCCCCCCTCTCTCTCTCTTTTCTCTCTCTCTCTCTCTTCTCAACCGAAAAAGTGTCTCTGTCATTCTTCGATATTCTGGGCCGAAAAACAAGGTTTTCTAGTCCGTACCATTCTCCTCTCTCGTCTCCTCTCTCTCTCCCCTTCTCTCCCTCTCTCCCCTCCTTCTCTCCTCTCTCCAAGCCAAAAAGTGCCCTAGTCAGTTCATCAACTCTAGGCCGACAAAAATGTTTTAGTCACTGTTTCTTCTCTCTCTCTCTCTCTCTCTCTCTCTCTCTCTCTCTCTCTCTCTAGGCCGACAAAGTGTTTCTAGTCAGTGTACTATCGCGCTCTCTCTCTCTCTCTCTCTCTAGGCAGACAAACAAGTGTTTCGAGTCAATGTACTATCGCTAACTTAGTGTTTTAAGGTGGTCAGATTCGAAGTTTTTTTCTCCCCAAATCTAAACTTTGCTTATTTAGAAAATTATATTTTCTGTAATATAACTCGGAAACAATAAATATTAAGTAATAAACATGTAACAATAACCACTGTAATAATATGCTTTGTTAAAAAAAAAACCACTTTGAAAATGCGTTGTGGTAAAAGACGACACCAAATGAATAGGCTCTGACTGACGCTGTACCCGATTCCAAGTAAACAAATATGTGCCGGCACGGGCTATCACGTAAACTAAACTATGGAGGACTAGCGTTTTATCTCCATCCTTTCTCGTGGATCATCCAAAGCAGTCTAACTGATCAAAGTTATGAGAAGTCGGATGCATTTACTACTTTGTGTTACGTCTTCGGTGGCTTATTTCCGTTCACACTGACATCCTGCTGATAGAGAAATATAGTTTGTTACTTCCACAGAATAGTGTTTAAAATTTATTGGACAAAAATGAGAACAAGAGATCTATTCCAGAAAAGCTCGATATTAAAGAGTATTGAAGAAGATGAACTATGTTTACTTGATAATAGAGAAACACTGCTCTTGAATCACGGAAAGAAAATGGAGGAAAGACTGGAACTTCCTTAACCCCTCTCTACAACGTTTAACAGCATAAGTTAAAGATGACAACAACAACAACGACAACAACAACACACCATAAAACATTTGACAGTAGCATTATATCAGTACTGCTCTTTGGACCAGAAACACAAAGAAGAACGGTGAAAACAAACTACGAATAGACAGCAAACATGCATTAAATTATGACTGAGCACAATAGGAAGACAAAAGTGTTACGACGAAATCACTGTTGCGGAAGCTTGGTAGAGAACTAGAAAGATTCCAGCGAATAGAGATGTAAGAAAAGGGCGCTGATGCTGGAAGGGCGCACACAGAGAGAAAAGCGTGAAATAAGTTAATTAGAAAGTCGTTTGTCTGGAACCCACGGAGCAATCGAAATAGGAGATCTAAAGACACAAGGGGAAGAGAATTAGAGACCGAAATGAATAACATAAAATTACGTTTCCGCTTTGTTATAATCATACTCGCGAATTTAAATACACATGTGTCCAATCCACAAGTAAACATATAAGGAGCGTATATATATATATATATATATATATATATATATATATATATATATATATATATATATATATATATAGAGAGAGAGAGAGAGAGAGAGAGAGAGAGAGAGAGAGAGAGAGAGAGAGAGAGAGAAAGCGAGAGAGAGAGAGAAGAGAGAGAGAGAGAGAGAGAGAGAGAGAGAGAGAGAGAGAGAGAGAGAGAAGAGAGAGAGATCTTCTATTAACCTTCACCGCCGGGACCAAGGCTGTGACGTATAACCGAATAGACGGATAACAGAAACCTCTTAATACAGTAACGTGATTTCACTGCGGGCTTGGGACGAAAATGAAAATAATATCGTTTACAAGTGAATAATACATGCATATTGTATTTAATTTTAGAAAGCGATCAATATAAACTTCTATATAAGAGTAGTAATGTACAGAAATGTATTGTATAATACAATAAACCTACTAATAATACTATAAATCTACGTTGCTTTAAAATAATCTGTCATCTCCTTCTGTGTCTTTGAGACTCGAGCTTTCTGTGCGGAGATGTTCCGTATCTTACGCAGAAGTAGGATCTGTGTTGCATTTACCTCATCTAGCTTTTCAAACCAGTCGATGCACTTTGATAACATTGTTTCTGCTTCTGAGTGGCTAATTGTAGATTTTTGGTTAAGAACCGATCCTTCATCATCATCAATTTCTTCTTCTTCAATTGTAGTCACACTAGAAACAATTTCATCATCGTTCAAAATTGTAACGCCTCCAGCCATTATGTCACTGTTTAGTCCTACAGTGCTACGCAGTTGCACAATTTCGTCAATACTAACAATCTCAGTTCCTCCAGTTTCGTCAATAGGTTCAGGCAATAGTTTATTCTACCAATTCTTTAGGCTAGACTAAAACAAGTCTAGACGTCCACATAAAACGTGATTTGTGGGTCTATTTACTTTATAAAATGAATTTTAGAAGAATGAGACGTACAAAACCGTAAAGTATGAAGGGAAAAACAATATCAGGTAATCGGTTCTTGTATTAACGCGATCTTGAAATAATCTTAATCTCCCCCCCCCCCCCCCCCCCCCCCCTCTGGAAACCCTAAAATTCCTAGGATTCCCCACCGGTTGAGAACCACTGGGCTAGACACTGTAAGGTCAACCCAGGCAGCGCGACTGTAGTCGCCTTTTGTTGATACCCGCGTATTTTTTTTTATTAACGGATAACAGAAACGGTCAGTTAAATGAGCGACGGTTAATGGAAATTTTACTCTGTGTCAGTGTTTATATACATAAGTATTAGATGTCTGCAAGAAGGAGTAAAGATAACACCATCGTTAGGCTAAAAGTAATAGCTGTCTGGGACTGAAGGAGTAAAGATAAAATGCATCGTGAGGCTAAAAGTAATAGCTGTCTGAGGTTTAAAGAGTTAAGATAAAAAAAATATAGTGGGCAAAAGAAATAACTATTCGTGACCGTTAACTGTTCGAAGTAAGCGCAGGCGATTTGGAAGTCGACCCCTTTGCGTTTATTTTCAAAATGGTATGTTCGTTTGTCGTTCAGAAATCAATGGCAAGCTACTACAGACAACATTGCTTAGAGAATCGCAAACAGCCAAAACAAAACAAACATACATAAATAAATAAAAAATTATGGGGCTTGATTGCTACGTACTGTAAAAGGACATGCAACTAACTTTTAAAAAATGGATTAGTGGAACAGCTGAATGGTTAGTTAGTTAGTCGACAGATCATCCTCGTTGCACATCGGACCATTCAGTCCATAAGTGCTCGGATCCCCTCCTCAGCAAATCCCGCAGCGTGTAGCGGCTAACGACGCCAGTTCTGTGTTGGTTTATCAATCTTCTTTGGCTTCCTGCGTAGTGTTCTTGTTTGGCCACCCCTCTTTTAATTTGCTGCTCTCGCAGTCTGGCCATTGTTGTAGATTCACAGTCATCACTTGGTTCTTGCAAAAGTCTCACTTCTCGTAGAGCATTCAGAATGTCCGCCTGGTCCATGGCGCGTCCGCCCTCAACAGTAGCCTCACCTGCGAGCTTGTCAGCCCGCTCATTTCCTTGTACTCCCGCATGCCCTGGCACGAAGATGAAACTAATCTTTGCCAGCCGAGACCGCTTCAGAGGCAGCAACCATTCTCTTCGGATCGACCCCTCCTCTATCCTCTTGATCATGTTCATTGAGTCGCTAAGGAAACAAGCCCTAGTGAATGTCTGTGTCTCGAGCCATGTTATTGCTTTACTTACTGCCATGACTTCCATGGTCAGGCTACTTGTGGTTTCAGTGAAAGCACCAGAGTCCTCCTTCACAATTCTCCCTCCGGCCCGAGCTGTAAAGGCCCATGAGCTTCTCACATGTCGGACGACCGACCCATCTGTGTAGATGACCGCGTCACTGTCTAGCGAATTCTCGAAAATCAACGCTTGTACTTCAGCCTCAACAGCAGCCGGATTTTCTTGTCTGCATTTTCTATCTAGTTGGATGCAAACTGAAAAGGATGTGCAGAAGTCTGTTGGCACTTGCACCCACTCCTCGCCAGGTTCTAAGTCCTCAAGTGAACACACCTGTTGAAGAATGTCTTCGGCTTGACCCATCCACGACCGTCCTCTTTTTAACCTGCTGCCCTTCACCTTCCTAATTTCACTATGCAGTGGATGCTGTGTGTTTGCGTTAATTCTGAGGTAGGCGCGTGCCCTGCAAACTTGCATTCTCTCTTCAATGGTTGGAAAATCAAGAAGGTAGCGCATCGCCCTGCATGCTGTATCTCTTGTACATCCAAGAATAATGCGCATAGCTTCATTCTGTATCCTTTCCATCCTTTCTATCTGCTTATGGCTGAGAGTCAGGATTGCCATTGCATACTCCAAAACAGACATGACCAGCCCCTCGTACAGAAGACATAGATGGCGCTGCTCACAGTTTGCTGCCGCCATCACCCGCATCGCTGCCAAACCCCGCTTGGCCTTTGTTATCACCTGGTCTATGTGCACATTATAAGCAAGGCTTCGATCAAACCGTATCCCCAGGTAATTCATTGCCTGCGTTCTTTCCACCGTCTCTGAACACAGCATTACAGTTGGTGTTGGATTGTTGACAATATGATTATTCAACGAGAACCAAGTCACTGTTGCCTTTGTTGGGTTGACCATTGCCCCAGCTTCATCACACCAAGTACTTATGCGATTGAGTTCGGTTTGTAGTTCCACAGCAACCTCCTCTCTATCCTTACCCTGACGATACACTAAAACATCATCGGCATATGACAATGTCCTGCCAGGTCCAGTGATCTGCTCACTGGTGATTCTCACTGTGTAGGCGTTGAACAGTACCGGAGATAATGGTGATCCCTGTGGTAGGCCAGGATATATTGTTGTTGGTTCCGAAGTCCAACTGCCACATCTAAAAACTACTTTCCGTTGGAAGAGAGCTGCAGCGATCCAACTAAGGAGGAATGGACTTACGTTTAGTTCAAGAAGCTGAAACATTAAAAAATCCAGTGGTACTCTGTTGTATGCGTCCTCAAGATCAATCGCTGCAGCAACGGTTTCAGTGCCTGAGTGGAAACCTTCATAGACATCGTGGGCAAAGACTGCTGCATTGGTCCAGGTTTCTCTTTTTGGACGGTACCCACCCAGGGTAGGTGGGAAAACACCTTGCCTCTCTAGTTGGCTTGATATTTTCCTGGCAATTACCTTCTCCAGCAGCTTGCCTATTGTATTCTGCATGGTTATAATTCGATATCCCTGAATTTTCTTGTGGTCTTTGTCAGGCTTCGGCAAGGGAATCAGATAGCTGTGTAACCATTCCTCCTTGATGCTAGCACTCCCTATACTGTTGTTGTACATGTCTGCTAGTTTCTCTAGCTCATTGTCGGTACACCTATTTATGTCGTCGTATCTTATGCCATCAGGACCTGGAGCACTGTTTTTTGATCGTCGAAGCACAGCCTTGATTTCTTTCACTGTCACTGTGTCTTCATCCGAAGTGTTCTGGGCCTTGCATCTGTCTGAGGTGACCTCCTTGGCCAGATTCCGGCCTCCCATGTCTGTCTGGTTGCTCTGCTCAAGGTAGCGTTCAAAGAGGGCTTTGCCCTTGTCCTCGTCAGTCCTCTGCCAGATGAGGTCAGCACCTTGGAAGTCAGAAATGCTCTTATTCTTGACTACACCACTCATGCTTTTATGTAGTCGCCAGAACAATTTCAGTGACTTGTCTGTGCTTACTCTTTGACACACCTCTGCCCATTTTTCGCTTTTAACCACCTTGACCAGTTTTTTGAAATAGCTTACTTTTGTGTGCATCTCTCTTTCTAAGTGCAAGCAGGGACTAGGATGACCAGCTCTGTTCTTCTTGGCATTTTGCCATCTCCTTACAGCACTACGCTTATCCACCCAAGCCTTCTCCACCTCGAAACTCCACCACGGTGGCTGCTCCCAGCTTTTTTTCCTTTCTTCCTGCCCTGAAACGTTCTGCGCTTGTCACGTCTTATTTTACTCACCACATCTTGCCCTGTACTGTCATACTGGAACGTCTTTACCTTTAGCTTGTGCTGCCTGGTTCTGCCTTTCTCCACCAATATGCTGCAATGGGTGGTGGTCGCTGCCATGGTGTCCTAGGACACCCCATCTACACACTGTAGTGAGTGAAGGTGAAACTAGCGCCAGATCAATAGCACTGTCCTCATCGCCTGGACGGCTTGCTGTCCTGGTGACACAGCCACTGTTGATACAAACCAGGTCGATGGTTTCCAGTGCAGTCTCGAGCTCCTCCCCTTGTGTATTGGAGGAAGTGTTTCCCCATGATCTGCCTTTAGCGTTGAAGTCACCACAGAAAATAACATTTCTCTCGTGGCCTAATATGCCACTTAAGCACTGCCACTTCTGGGCGTCCACACTCGCATTGCGGGCATAAACATTAACCAACACGAATGGTATACTGGAATGAACTCTCAACGCCTGTATTTGTATATCGTCACTGTTCCAACTGGACATGTCTAGCTCTGACGCCACCATGCTGTCGCGAACGAGAATCGCCGTTCCCAGATGTCGTCTGTTATAGAAACATTTGAAGCCGGCAATTCGGAGTAGCTGATCGCCCAGTCTCGTCTCCTGGAGTGCTACAATGTCGTTCCTGTAAACTAGGGTTTCTAAAATAGAGCCCCGTTGTTTTACACTGGCACAGTTCCAATATAGAATACGGATGTTCCTGAGTCCTAGACGGTGACACTTGAGTCTAAAACGTCTCAAGCCACCGCGCTTACCTGCTTCTTTTTCCCTGCGCGGCTACCACGCCGCTTCGGTATGTTGACTGCTGATCGTTCGGAAAACACACGTTGTTCCGCCATGTTGAAAAAACGTAAACACAGACTTTTGATGAGAACCACACACGCTGCTGAAAATTCACTCAAGGATGCTTCGCTCGATGCACGAACTCCGTAGCACCCGCGCAGAATTTTAAAAGTATTGGGTAGTTTGGGATCGTGGGAAACAAGATACAGCACGATTGAGCATTGAGACTGAAAGGGGGGGGAGATGCTCAATCTGGGGTATTGGTTTGGATGGGCAGTTGAGACCCGGGCATAGTAGAGAATGGAGGTGTACATCGAAGCTTGTCAAGTTAACCCAAAAAACGTTTTATCAACAACCAAAATACCTTCCTTCGTCTTCTTACACACTGTTATAAAAGGGGGAAATGGAAAAACCACTTGACCAGGATGCGAACATGAGGATGAGAAAAAAAAAAAAAAGCGAAGCCAGGATTGGGAAAAAACGTCGCGGAAAAGGGGAAAAGGGTTTAAGAAATAAACAAACAAACAAAAAACTAGCGGCACGTGAAAGAACAATTATTGAAACCCGATAACAGACGCACCAAAAAATGGCCAGTAACTTTTTAAATAGTGATAATATCTGAAACAGAGGCCAAAAGCTCGCCAGGAGGGTCCTTGTAAGCCTTTTTTTTTAAAACTTAAAATAAACGGGCAAAGTAGTAACAAGAAGGGTTTTTTAATCAGCCGATTTTGCCAGAGTTCACAGTGAAAGAAATTGTATGGCCGCCCTTCTGCAGGGGATTTTTGGGTTTGCAACAGGCTTTGGGCCTTTGGGGCTTGAAAATT
>JACEFZ010010517.1:0-11379 GCA_014155875.1 Cepaea nemoralis | reverse complement strand
TTTTTGTGACGTCATTCCGCATCGACGACGTTCGATTTCAGGAAGCTGGTTCATGTGGGAACTCAAATTAAAGCTCTCGTTGTCCTGAACCAATTTAACCCAACCTACAGTAGCTGTGAATAACCCAGCGCCGCTAACACAATAAATATCCCTGTATTACACTGCTAGCAAATAAACGCTTCAACAGGTTTTGCCTTCAGGCAACGCCAGTAGTCTGTTCACACCATGCCCACTTTCCCGCGCCACGGGTTAGTACACACCGCCTATCACTATCGGGTCACTGAGTACCAAAGTTAAATAAACTAAAGGGTACACATACCTTCAGATTGCTGAACACAGTTTCATACTGGAGTAGCTGTAACTCGGCAGGACTAAACGTCGGATTTCTTTAACCATCTTGAGGACATCTGTCGCCCCAGCTCTCTCTAATGAAAACACACTGTGCACAAAAGCATCTGTCCACGCGCCCTGCAGCCAGAAACTGTTCTTTGTCCGCCCGGCCTAATCCTCGGCGCATGCGCCAAAACCATGCGCTGTCAGCCGGTGAATCAAATTCACCTGGTCTGGGTTTTAGAATCATCTAGAACGCCAGCCAAAGGGCGGTAATTTTCCAGAGAACCGGGTCGGGCAATAGTAGGGTTGTCTGCCTTATACCACAAGGTCGAATCTATGGCTTCTATCTCGTGACACTCACAATGTAAGATTGGACATGTTTGTCTATAGATACCACACACATGCATGTCCCCTTACATAACCTAACACCGAGGTCCTGAACTATGTGTTGAGATGTGAAACAACAGATTGCTGTGTTTAAGTAGTGACTTGGGGTGAATATGCAGACATTATCTTTCAATCTTTCATTGTCTTAAATAGGTCCTCAGACCTGAATCGCCCCCTGTCTGCCATGTCCTTTGTATGTCTTATATTACTAATGCTTTCATTAAACTCTGACCCAATATTATTTGTCATCATAACGTATACACCTGTCGGTCATACATTTGTAATGGATTACCTAATAGATTTTCACAGAAATTTAAAGTGGTATTTAATAATCCTTCAAGACATCACGTCTGTATTCTATCTCTCCCATCTCTCTCTCTCTCTCTCTCTCTCTCTCTCTCTCTCTCTCTCTCTCTCTCTCTCTCTCTCTCTCTCTCTCTCTCTCTCTCTCTGTTGATCTAACTGTGTCTGTCTATCTGTGTAGTTGTCTCTGCAGTGAGACAGTGTCATGGATGCAGTGGGACAGTTTCATAGATGCAGTGAGACGGTGTCATGGATGCATTGAGACGGTGTCATGGATGCAGTTCTTCTTCTTCTTCTTCTTCTTCTTCTTCTTCTTCTTCTTCTTCTTCTTCTTCTTCTTCTTCTTCTTCTTCTTCTTCTTCTTCTTTCGTTCGCATGAAATTTGTCTATATCTGCAATGTTGTCTCTTGTATGAATTTAACGGTCTTTTTCAGTTCACACAGTGGTCCATAGAGTGGATGCAGTGAGAAAGTGTCGTGGATTCCTTGGGGCGGTGTCATGGATGCAGTGAGGCGATGCCACGGATGCAGTGAGACGGTGTCATGGATGCTATGTGAGATGTCATGGATGTAGTGAGATGGTGTCATGGATGTAGTGAGATGGTGTCGTGGATGTAGTGAGATGGTGTCATGGATGTAGTGAGATGGTGTCATGGATGTAGTGAGATAGTGTCATGGATGCAGGGAGAGGATGTTATGGATGCAGTGAGAGGTGTCAAGGATGCAGTGAGATGGTGTCATGGATGTAGTGAGATAGTGTCATGGATACAGTGATATAGTGTCATGGATGTAGTGAGACAGTGTCATGGATGCAGTGAGAGGGTGTCATGGATGTAGTGAGATAGTGTCATAGATACAGTGAGAGGGTGTTATGGATGCAGTGAGAGGTGTCAAGGATGCAGTGAGATGGTGTCATGGATGTAGTGAGATAGTGTCATGGATACAGTAATATAGTGTCATGGATGTAGTGAGAGGGCGTTATGGATGCAGTGAGCGGTGTCAAGGATGCAGTGAGATGGTGTCATGGATACAGTGAGATAGTGTCATGGATATAGTGAGATAGTGTCATGGATGTAGTGAGAGGGTGTTATGGATGCAGTGAGAGGGTGTTATGGATGCAGTGAGAGGTGTCAAGGATGCAGTGAGATGGTGTCATGGATACAGTGAGATAGTGTCATGGATATAGTGAGATAGTGTCATGGATGTAGTGAGATGGTTTCATGGATACAGTGAGCGGTTGTTATGTGTACGGTGAGACGGTGTCACGGAGTAATATTATCACCAAAGCTAATGCATAATACAAACGACGGAGGCATGTGGAAAGACATAAGCGCTTACACCAATTAGCAGAACAGCATGATGATGGTGATGATGCTTCATGTTTGGTTCTAACGTCCAATATGGTATTAATGTGCTCATGTTTACTCACAATGATGGGCTACCTACGCAGGTGTTGCCCACCGTGTCATGGCGAATAAATTCTTTAACCCTAGTCGTGTGTTAAGTTTCTTTCACAGTGGTATTATTATTATTATTATTATTATTATTATTATTATTATTATTATTATTATTGTTGTTGTTGTTGTTGTTGTTGTTATTTATGTAGTTATTGTGAATGAATGTATCCATAATTGATTTTCCCCAATGTAATACGGAAGTCTCGTATTGGCCATTTTCCATTAATAAATACGGCACGAGTGGGTATCTCTGTAGGTGTAGTCTCCATTCAAACTCGCGGATCACGTGTCTGCTTCTATCCCCACTCCCCGCCGTCAAAAAAATCAGAAGAGAACAGCATACATGTTGGGTCGAACCAGGATTGTTTGCTGACAGCGTGTCTGTACATAAGTAGAGCCGATGATTAAACTCACAGCTTCCACCAATAAAAGCTGCAGCACTCGCAGTCAACATTCTCACAAGACACACCATCATCAATACACGGTTTCTGAGGTAAGTATAAAGTTTGTCTGTGTGTCCAGTAGTAAGTTCTCTCAGTATGTCCGTGAATCAAGTAAGTGTAGTTCTTTCATCATGCATGTCTCTACAGTAAGTATAGTTCTCACAGTATGTCCACGACTCCAGTAAGTATAAATCTGTCATCATATCCATGTATCCTGTAAATATAGATTAGTAATCATGTCCGTGTCTTCAGTAAGTATAGACATGACATCTTGTTCGTGTCACTAGAAAGTATAGATCTACCATCATGTCCATGTCTCCAGAAAGTATAAATTTGTCATCGCGTCCGTGTCTCCAGAAAGTATAGATATGTCATCTTGTCTATCTCTCCAGTAACTATAGATCTGTCATCATGTCTATTTTTTTTCCCGCGTTTCCATCCTGTTTCAGGATATTGCGGTCAACACCAGCATCTTTCAGCTGTATGTTGATTATTAGGCTAGATTACGCTCATCAGCACGCCACGACTTTCTGAGCGACCAGCTCCATACTTTCATAAGTCACTTTTGCGATTCGAACCACTGCTAATTCTCGTCGCGTCACGTGACGAGAGTATTCGGGGTTAGCGGAGAAAGCTGCTAACCCCTTGATGTCTCCAGTAAGTATAGATCTGTCTTCACGTCCATGTCTCCAGTAAGTATAGATATGTCATCATATACATTTCAACAGTAAGTATAGGTCTGTAATCATGTTCATGTCTTCAGTAAGTATAGATCTGTCATCATATACATTTCAATAATAAGTATAGATCTGTCATCATACCCATATCAATGGTCTCCAGAATGGCGGTTAGGCATTGAACCGTTGGGGCCTGTGGCGTGTTTATGCTTGTGGCTACGGTTTACAATCGCATTCTCCTCATGTTGGACTGGTAGTACATGGTTCCGTCGCTCTGCTACTGAGTGAGTGCGTGGGCGACACCGTGAGCTATGAAATTCGCGTGGATTGCTTTTACATCTGTCCTGTACAGTGAACTGCATATTCATAACAATGGCTACCGGCGATTGCTGTATTGACTGTTTTTCCGTTTCGGTTCACGAGTGCATTTTTTCGGAGACTCCCGGGAATCGGCGCTGAAGCTGCGGAGTTCGTGCTTTATGCGACACTTTCGGCGGGTCTCCCTGCGGTAAAAGACCGAGCCATGTGAGAAAACCCGGGTCAATCAGGATTTTCTGGTGACTGCCGAGCCCATCGACGATGAACTGTGGCGAGTGTGGATGCATTTTGTGTTGGCATTCTGACTGCGGCATTGCACAGTGTACCTGTGCGGGCTTGTTGGATTGCCGAGACTCCTGTCTATTCCACTTTTGAAATTGGACAGTGGGGAGCATTTTGTGTATAACGAAAATAACTAAGTCATTCCCAATACAACCAGTAATTCCAGCCATCGTTACTTTTAAAAGTTTTTCATTTGAAGAGCTGTAACCCGTATGAGAATAGTTTTCGGAAGCACTTATCTAGATATTACACCACTCACCCACCCATTAACAACGAATTTCACTAAGCCATAATCTCTACAGCGAGTACTAGCGGCCATTATTATTCTTAAAGGTTTTCATGTAAAGAGCCGTAACCCTTACGATAACCGACCGACCGCCAACCGCGCCCGCTCGCCGACACCAGCTCTGCGAGCCTCATACCTTCAACTACATTTTAAGGGGTCACTTGACCGCCCATTAGCCAATTGACCACCCCTTGAACACCTTTTGACCATGTCATCGTTTACTTTAACCACCACTACGTCACTAGACGTACTCTCCCCTACAATATAATTGGTCACTTGACTACCCCTTGACTACTTGACCACCTCTTGACCAGTCATCATTCACTACGTCTCTAGACGTAAAATCCCCTAAAATTTAAGGTGTAACTTGACCACACTTGACCACTTGACTACGTATTGACAATCTCTTTACCACGAGATCGCTCAATTTACCACCACCGTGTCACAGCACGTACACTCCTCTACAATTTAAGGGGTCACTTGGCAACTTATTGACCAGTTGACCACCCCTTGACCACGTTATCGCTCACTTTAACCACCACCGAGTCACTACATGTAACCTCCCCTGCAATTTAAGGGGTCACTTGACTACGCCTTGACGACTTGAAAACATCTTGACCACGTTATCGTTCATTTTAACCACCACCACGTCACTAGACTTACCTTCACCTACAATTTAAGGGGTCACTTGACTACCCCTTGTCCACTTGACCACCTCCTCACCACTTGATCACACCCAATCTGATGAGTCACTTGACCGCACTCCCTGACCACGCCTATTTTTTGAAAAATAATGAAGGAGTTATCTCCCTTTGCGGTGCACATCGATGTCTTTCTGATTTACTATACTACTATCTTTTGTTTTCTTCTTTGTTAGAAAGGCCAGTTTTTGTCTTCTTTCTAACCATAAGTGCATTCTCTCTCTCTCTCTCTCTCTCTCTCTCTCTCTCTCTCTCTCTCTCTCTCTCTCTCTCTCTCTCTCTCTCTCTCTCTCTCTGGATGAGTGTATTAGTTGGGGATGTGTGTGTGGGTTGTGTGTGTGTGCGTGGATGGGAGGTGTGTGTTTGTGAATGGGGGATGTGTTGGTTGGTGGGGATGTGTGTGAGGGATGTGTGTATGGGTGGGGAGATATTGTGCGTGGGTGGGGATGTGTGTATACATGGGTAGGGGTGTGTTGTTAAGGGATGTGTGGCTGGGGGATGGAGGATGTGTGGTTGGGTAGATGATGTGTGGGTGGGTGATTGTATATGAGTAAGGATGTGTGGTTAAGGGATGTTTGGTTGGGGGATTGGTGGGTAGAGGATGTGTGAGTGGGTAGAGGATATGTGGGTGGGTGAGTGTGTGCAGGTTAGGAGATGGTGGGGGGTGTTTGTAGGTGTGGGCTCGGGATCTGTGAGTGGGCTGGGGGAGATGGGAGATTATGTGGGTGGGTGCGGAATTTGTGTGTGGGTAGGTGCGGACTATGTAAGTTGACGGGGAGATGTGTGTGTGGTTGAGGAATGTGTGTTTGGCTGGGTAGGTGGAGGTGTGTGGATGGAGGAGGATATGTGGGTGAGTGCTTGTTGGTGGGTAATGGGACGGGTAGAGGATATGTGAGTGGGAGGGGAGATGTGTGTAGGTGGGGGATGTGTGGGTTATTGAATGTATGTGTGCTTGGGGTGTGGGTGGATGGGATGTGTGGTGGGTGAGAGGTGTGTCTGGGTGGGGAGATGTGTAGGGATGTGGTGGATGGGTGGGGGAATGTATGTGTGTGTGCGTTATGTGTGTGGTTGGGTGGGGGAGTTGGAGTGAATGGGGGATGTGTGGGTGGGTGGTGGATGTGTCTCATAACATAGTAATATGCATTGTTTATGTTTACAAAATTCATGTGACAATTTTTTTTCCTATGCACTGTTGATGAAAGAAAGGTGAGTGAATGGAAGGGCTGAATGTAAGACGGGCCTGCGTGCCCAATTTGTTACCCTTTGAAAATAAAGTCTGTTCGTTCGTTCTCTGTCTCTCTCTGTCTCTGTCTCTCTGTCTCTCTCTCTGTTTCTCTCTCTCTCTCTCTCTCTCTCTCTCTCTCTCTCTCTCTCTCTCTCTCTCTCTCTCTCTCTCAGAAGAGGGCTGTCTCAGCACTGAATCAGATTATGGTTGGATGTTCGCTCAATTCAGTTTATAGTTCCTAGACGCTTTGCCTGATTTATTAACACTGTTGCGTAATTTTACATTTTTAAACATCTAAATTGCATTATTTGGCACGATTGATTAAATGCCATTGAGTTTGTAAATTAGGCCAGGTTAGTCGAAGTGCCAAATAGGCTACAGTCTTCCGGTTCAATACTTCCAGTTCCGGTTCAGCACAAAGATCATCAGTGGTTGCATTTCACCACAACTGTTTAGTTTACTGTTTACTATCAAACACTTGTTGAGGTACAGAAGTCGGCGAACACGGACAACTGGGTAGGTGTAGATAATTAATACATTTATTACCTAGCAATTTTTTAAAATGTTGCATACCCCTTACAGGACGTCGCAGCCAACACCAGCATGTTTCAGCTGCTGTTGTTGATGTATTGTTTTGTACTATTATTAATATTAGTAGTATTAGTATTACTAGTAGTAGTAGTACTAGTAGCGTGTTCCATCGTGTCATTACCCGAAGTAAAAACAAAAATCATGTACGGTGTCATCCCGCCAATGAAAACCGTGTCCCGGAAGTCGCTATCTAAGTAGGGAGAGTTTATTCGCAGGGCCCTGCGAATAAACAAAGCGTTTATTCGCAGGGCCCTACAAATAGACGCTTTGTTTATTCGCAGGGCCCTACGAATAGACGCTTTGTTTATTCGCAGGGCCCTATGAATCGATACTTTATACTTAGTTGAAGTATGGCTGTTTAAATATCAGGCGAGTTTAAGAATTGTTAACTTGCGTTTCTGTACACTTACTGTTTACAGGCATTCATCTTTGTTACGTTACCGACCTACTATTTCCTACTATTTATGTCCTGATAATTCTGGTCCAAGCTGACAGTAATATGCGTCACCTCAGAGAGACATAATTAGGGTCGTTAGGCAATACAAACACCAGGCTTTCGACTGACTGGCCTCATGAATTAACAAATAAACAAGGAAATGCTACGCATATAAAATGCAGGAAAACCTGGTATATGTGAAGCGGGTTGAAAAGAGAGAAGAGAGAGATAGATAATGAAGATAGTGTGCGAGACAGATATGTGAGATATGAGAAAGATGTGTTGAAAGACATAAAAAAAGTGATAAAGACATGAAAGAGAGAAGGGGGGGGGGGGGGGAGATAGAGAAGAAAAGAGAGAGAGATGTCTGTATGCCTCTCTATATGTCCGCCTGTCTGTATGCCTCTCTATTTGTCCACCTGTCTGGATGTCTCTCTACATGCCCGTCTGTCTGGATGTCTCTCTGTTTCTGTCTGTCCGTCCGTCTGACAGCCTGCGTGATTTTTTGTTCTCTATCAGCCTACTTGTATCTGTCCATTTGTATATATGTCTATCTGAATCTCTATCTAACAAACTGTCTCTCTGTCTGTCCATATGCATATGTATGTCTGGTTGACTCTCTGTGTGTATGTATGCGTGTGTCTGACTCTCTATCTGTTTGCTGTCTGTCTGCCAGTTTATATATCCGTTGTTTATTTGTCTGTATCTCTGACTGCCTGCCTCTCTATCTATCTCTCTCTCTCTCTCTCTCTCTCTCTCTCTCTCTCTCTCTCTCTCTCTCTCTCTCTCTCTCTCTCACGGCCGGTCAACCTGCCTGTTCAAAGTATTGCAGGGAGAGGTTGAAATAGATGTATGAATTGGCATGGTGGAACACAGATGATCGACGAGCCAGTGTCGGGTTGGATCTAGCTACCCATCTATCTGCGTACCTACTCATCCACCTACCTGCCTAGCTACCCACATACCTGCTTACTTAACTACCTACCTGTCTACCTAGCCACATATCTGCCTCTCTAACCATCTATCTGTCTAACAACCCACCTACCTGCCTACTTAACCACTTTCGTGTCTATGAATATGATTATGAATATGAAAACTATGAATATTACAAAGAATTATCGCCGAAGCAACGGAGTACGTGCTTTGTGCTCGATACTTTTGACAACAGCCAGCGGGGAGAGAATTAAGCGGAGGAGAAGAGGTAGGGGAGAGGGGGGAAGGAAAGGGAAGAAGAGGGCTGGAGCCAGAAGGGGTAGAAGGAAAACGGATCGTTTGGGACTCAAAAATGTGTGGGTTGGGTATTGGAATTGCCGTAGTGCAAAGCAACGAGGACCAATACTGGAGAAACTGGTACTAACTAAATTACACTCACTTTAAACAACACAATAATTCTAAATACCCAAAGAGATGAAGGATTGACTTTCACCCAATGAATTGCTGAAAAATTAAAAAAAAAAACATTGTCCGGCAAGGAAACGAACGATTGACTTTTGACTTTCATCCAATTAATTGCTGAACAATTTTTAAAAAAAATGTCCGGCAAGGAAACGAACCTCGAGCTCCCACCCATCTGGCGGAAACACTATCAACTATGCCACTGACGACACGACTTCCAATCAACGAAAATGTATAATATAGCCGCAAACTTACGTTAAATCACGTGACCAGCCGTGCCCTGCGAATAGACGCTTTGTTTATTCGCAGGGCCGGCCGTGCCCTGCGAATAGACGCTTTGTTTATTCGCAGGGCCCTGCGAATAGACACTTCCATCTAAGTATTACCATGCATTGTTTCGACGTCATTCATTCATTCATTTCATCACGTGGCAAGGACATACGACATCTGGGGTTTTCCAGGAAAGGATAGCCTAGTATTCCGTGCACGGCGATTGGTTTAAATTATCATGACCTTTTAAATAAACATAATTATTTGACAAAATGTAAGTACTTTTATATTTTAAAGCTTGTTTTCTTCAACGAACCTGGCAAAATGTATATTTTATTGTGCATTTTGGTAACATGAAAGTAAAG
The DNA here is from genome assembly GCA_014155875.1 of Cepaea nemoralis. Classification (NCBI taxonomy): domain Eukaryota; kingdom Metazoa; phylum Mollusca; class Gastropoda; order Stylommatophora; family Helicidae; genus Cepaea; species Cepaea nemoralis. Next base: position 1,911 of record JACEFZ010010517.1, on the reverse strand, counting down.
GTCACATTTCTTTTTCGATAGAATGTCGAGAGGACTGGTTTAATTGCACCGGGTTATATCCCAGATGGCTCAGCCTCTTTCCACAGGGCGGCCTGCCAAAAGCATCGCACAAAGCATGAGAGTCTCAGAGTCTGAGAAAAATGCACTCAATTTTTAAGACTTTGATAGGATGTGCTGTGACCTAATTAACAGTTAAAAATAGCTGCCTCTTTATATTAATTAAATGTCATGTGGAATGTTTGTCATTAGTGAAAGAACAATTCATGAAAATGTACTCATATTCAATCTTAATGTACCCACTGCATGCGAACGCTTTCTTTTGTTGACTAAATATATTAGTCATTAATGTAAGTAAATATGTTTGTAACGGCTGCATAAATTAAGCAGCAGTTAATTAATGATTAAAATATTAAATAATAAAAATATTCACTAATAATTGATTTCACTTCTGCTCTATAATTACACTGTTCTGTTTCTAAAAGTGAGCAATTAATAATTAAATACTAACTTTAAAAAAACACCACAACTTATTTCACAGTATTTTATTTAAATTTACATAATTATGTACTGGTAAGCTGCTAAGAAAAAAAGTACTCCTTACAGGTTTACAGACTGGTCTGAAAACTGGCTTTCACAATTATTTTAAGTCATGCCAAATGCTGAAAAATTATACAAGTACACAGATAAATTACAGCTACAAATTAAACTTGTATTCTGTTTAATTTTAATAGTTAAATAAATACAGGTCCGCTATAGTTTAGTACTATTGTATGTGCACCACCATTTTGAATTTTGTGTAATGACTGCCATATCTCATTTTCGTAGTTGTGCTAAACATCTTTTCCTGAACGCTAGCAAAAGTCAGAATTGTTGAAACACTTCAGATATATGCAAAATTGTACGGAGAATTAAAAAATGCAACACAATGTATAAGACAAATTAGCTTACCGCTCTTGAATAAACTTCAAGAAATTCAAGAGAAGACAGTTTCTCGAAGACAAGCGCTTGCAGTTTAGCAGACAGACTACTACTGCATTTTTTAGAGTTGTTTCCTGCAACATCATGCCACATTGGTTTCAAATACATCGAATTAAATGACACATGGCTAAAAACCGGAAGTGACTGGATGATCGCTAAAAATCTCCCAGGAAAAAAGTTTATGCATTCCTCCCCCCAAACTAACCAGGTTTGGTAACTGACATGAGAAGCATCTCTCGCCCTCATCAGGGTGTCACATGTCCACTGGTGTCGCGCCTGCCATCTGATCGTCTGTGAGTCAGTGTTTCAGACTCTGATGTCTTCTCCTCTCTTTGCTTCTCAGTTTGTCTGGCTCTTGTCTGTGGTGAGTTGTCATCATCCTTCCTTATGGTAGCTTCATTGAGGTTGCTGTAAGTTCTGTTTCTTTGGTGCAGCTCGCAGGCAGGTTCTCTCCGCTCATCTTCTTGAGGTCTTGGCGGCTTCCATGCTCCCCATCTTGTGTATCTGGTGTCTTTTGGTGTTAGTCTTGCAACGTGCCATTTTCTCCCCTGTATCAGGTTTCTTGAACATTTGGGTGACTTGTTCTTGATAGCGCTTGCAGTTGCAAATGATGGCTGATTCACCAATCTTAAATTTTGGATACATTGGTTGCATAATATATAGTGCCCTATTCTGAGGCGCAGAATGACTTGTTCTGGTCTGTCCATAACGTGGTAGTCGTTTTGAGCAGGTTTTAGTGACTTTCTGACTGATTTAATGTCTTTTCTTTTTGTGGTATGTAACAGGCAAATCAGGCTGTTTTTCTTTTGCTCCTTCCTTAGCCAATCGATCAGCACACTTCACATATTGTGGCCAAAAATGTGTAAAGGTTTAACACTTCACAATTTAAAAATTTTGGCCCAAAAATTGTAAGGGTTTAAAACACCTTTGGAA
>JACEFZ010010516.1:0-10459 GCA_014155875.1 Cepaea nemoralis | reverse complement strand
TTCCTTTAATTGCATTTGGAATTCGCTGAATTTCTGTGTCTTTCGCATGTCTTAAGCTGCGCGCCGGTCAATCCAGACATCTCGCCCATGTCCATGAAGTCTTGAAGTGTCGACATGTTTTCCTACCTTATTTATCACTACTCTAGATTAAATATGATAGAGGAATGCAAAGGACTCGACGATATTCAAGCGCGTAGAAAATGTAGTATACAATATAGACAAGTAGAAATGTTGGAGAAAATATTCAAAATATGAACTAAACAACAATGTAAACTCAAAAAAAAAATAATTCAGCAACTTATTGCTATACAAATCTCCTAACTCTTATTTTATGTAAACAACAGAAAATAGTATTAAAAAGATTTTCAATATAAAGAATATATAACATTAGACAGTTAACAACGATACAAAACGAGTGGCTTGTGACGTAACCACATATTTATATTGATAAAAGACACTATTACTATCTAATACTTTTCCTCTTGTAAGCTTCAAATAACCCCTAACTTACTACTACATAAATGCAACGAGACAACAAATAAGTGCTGTCACCCGTGAGATCGATATGTATAACTTCGTACCGACCTGACGATTGCCAACACTAAACACTTTCTTAATTAATCAAGTGTCCTTAACTATTTAAGAAAGACCCACCAACCGCCCACTCTGTTAATTTAGAGTTAACTCAATCATCGTTAACTAGTTAGCGCCTAATTTAAACACAAATGTAATAACAACCATCAATTAAAATTTATGCTGGCCTTGTTGAATGCATCACTAGGTTAATTAATAGGTGGTATGTCCACTTCTCACGCATTACGATGAGTGTAAACTGAAGATTGAAGCAGCGATCGAACGTTGTTCCTGTCTGTAACGATAGTGTAATTATTTTACACTCGACACACAAAGCTTAGCGCTTGTCGCCGATTTCTGGCGTCGACTTGATCGGTGGTGGTGTATAATCGTAGGCCTTCAGCTATGCATGCTGTGCCGTAATGTGTAACAGTGTCCAAATGTCTTGGTGTCAGTACAGTAGTGTAAGTTCCGATACAAATACGTCCTGGTGTGAGATAGTGTATGTCTTCTGATTTCCCTGATCCCATAGTGATGGGAAGCGTAGGTGGTTGAGTTATTTGCCGATGTTGTTTTACTGTCCTCCACAAATGTTATTGGTGTCCTTCGTGACGTTGTATTACGCCGATGAGTAACGTCAGTGGTAGCGTATCCTGTGATGAACGTGCGTTGTTGTTTCATATTAGGTGAAAGTGTTGTCTATGTTGAAGTTCAGAGTGTGTCGACGCTGATAGACACCGCACTTTATAACTGATAGTTCTCCATCTGCATCGTATTCTATCGATATTCTAAACAAATGTCCAATCAGTGTGTAATGACAGAGCAGTGTTTCCGTGGATCTCAATGCCTACTATCTTCGTTACAATAGTACGTAATATGTCGACCATGGACTCGATTGTTTCCTATATTCTGTCTATAACGCCCTTGCTTCTCAATATACAGGTGTACCGTTAATTTCGACATTCTGTATAAACAATGTTATTTTTTCAGCTTCTAATTCCTCAAAATGGTCGGTACCATGGGCGTTTTTCAGCGCTGTGATGTCCGTTTGTTTATATAACAGTGCTGGTTATAGAGCAGAGACAAAGTCCTCGCTGTATTTCATATATTTTTTCATTGAATACATCGTAAATATAAAACAGCTACATGACTTTCTGGACAGATGTTATTACAATAGGGGTTGCTGATCCGAGGTACAGATGGTAACTAACTATCTCTACCCCCCCCCCCCCCCCCCCCCCCCCGCGTCACAGCTTGAGCGTCCCTAGTTACATCCCAACGGGATGCTCAGCCGTGCCTTGTATATTAGTCTTTTCCCCTTTGCACACCACCCATTAAACCCCCTAACAGAGATGATGCTCTGTTATATTCCTCTCTACCCTCAACAAGACTTTTCCCCGAAAAGTCTTACTCCAAATTCTATGACTTTCTAAAACACTTAACTAAACGCTCTCACAAAATTACTTCATCCTCAAACCATTAGCAATCCGCTTACATATCTAAACCGGAAATCTTATTTAATACACCCCTCTCTATCTCTCTATCCCTCTATCCCAACAATCCATCTTATAGCCAGCCAAATACATTATTATAACGTAAGTATATTTTACAAAAGCTCATCTTATAATCCCCGTCACAAAGCAATGCGATTTACAAAAAATATCGATCTAAATTATGATTAACAAAAATTGAAGATTTCTTATGTATTTTTACAACTTATCATACTCTTACTAACAACACAGGATATTATTATTCTAAATTAAGCAAGTTCTATAATTTTTCACCAAATTAAACTATTAGATTTGTACTTTCTTCAGTTACCAATGTTGTCGATATTGTTATTCTAAACTAACCAAGTTTTATAATCTTCCACTAAGTTAAACTATTAGACTTATACTTGCTTCAGTTACCAATGTTGTCTGCTCGAGCATTTCCCAGCTGAACAAACTGACCAGATGCCTGTCCTAAGATTATTCTTGACACTTGGAGAAAATGACATTAAGGCTCACGAACTACAGCGTCCAGGAGATGTCTCAATCGACACAATTTAGGAATTACTAGACCGCCGCCTCTTGGTAGGCCCTTGATAGAAATCATCTTCACTGACAATTCGCCCCTGGACGGGTACTTAACTGCCGCCTCTTGGCAGGCCCTTGATAGAAACCCTCTTCGTAGAGTGCTCACGTTCAGCTTGATAATGTGGACTTGACGACCGCAGAGCCAACGATCAACTTGATAATATGGGCTTCAGCTTTGATTATATTAGGCCGATGAAATGAGAATGCGATCGGCGATCAGATTAAGCAGCCTCTTGACACAGTTGAACTTTTGGCTGTTGCAAGTCTCACATTCAAGGTTGTATCAACAAAAACAGCCATCTTCCAAGCGTGTTCAACAAATGTTTCGAAACGTGCCGTAGTCAATACTTCGGTTAGTCACCACAACAATGAAGTTTTTTGACGAGCTTTTCAAAATGTGCCGTGGTTAATACTTCGGTCAATCCAGACAATCGCATCCTGGTCAAACGGCAACATTTCTACTCTTATAACAGTGCTGAGGTTATAGAGCAGAGACAAAGTCCTCGCTGTATTTCATATATTTATTCAATTGAATACATCGTAGAATATAAAACAGCATACAATGACTTTCTGGACAGATGTTATTACAATAGGTGTTGTTGATCCGAGGTACAGATGGTAACTAACTATCTCATCTCTACCCCCCCCCCCCCCCGCGTCACATCTTGAGCGTCCCTAGTTACATCCCACCGGGATGATCTAGGGATGGAAGCACAGTATTCTCGAGCCAATCTCTAAATACATTACCATTCATCTTATTATGATACTCCCTATTGTCTGTATGCTTTGATACGAACACGAGCCCAGCATTCTGTTGTAAGCCATTACGCGTATTACCAGCATGGGTCATGACTAAAAGCTGTCCTATACTACTGGGCACATATCGCATTATCTGTCGATCCACTGATTGCCATTCCTTATCACTTGTGTGGTGTGCATTGATCCAAATTTCATCCAAATACACTATGCCATAATTTTCTTGGCGCATTTCCCTTATTTCATGTAGGTATCTGCTTCTTATGACTCCTAAATGCGGTTGCTCGCAAAGAATATTTCTACCTCCCTTGTACTTTCTAAAAGTGAAGATAATGTCCTTATAATTTTCCACAAAGTTGTTTTGGATAGCTCTATGTTATTGTTCTTTCTCAACCAAACCCTAGGTTTTCTTACAGTCACAGTTTCTTTGGCATCCAGCCTGTTTATAATGCTGGATAATCCTGGATATAAAATCCTAAATTTTTATAATTTCCATGGTGAATTAGTCAAGCCTTTTGACTCGGGCTCCAAAGGTTGTGGGTTCAATTCCGGAGACTACTGTGGGTCGTCGCTAGAGCTGCGGAGTTCGTGCTTTGTGCGATGCTTTCCGCGCTGCGGAAAATGACCGAGCCATATGGGATAGAACCCGGTGCAATGAAGTCGACTTTTTAAAGCGACTTTTTAAAGCATTTTTATAATATCTCGCCTTATGACATCTTTGTCAAAGCTGTCTACAATAACCTTTCTACCTACCGTTTGGTTATTGCGTGGTGGTTTAATTCCAGATACTTGCACCCATCGACGAAATGACCGTTTACTCAAACCCAATGCATGCACTGTTCTTTTTTTTCGGAATTTGTAATAGTATAAAACAGTTTCCTGCGATCAGCTTCTATACAAACATATGTGTACAACTTCATAGCGATGCTTTGAAGTGTATATACAATTTCGCATTCAATCCCATTGAAAAATATTAACACATTTCAATGTTAGCGATAAGTGGTAAGATTTAAAAAAAAAACAAATAATAATCAGGTTTCATGAAATAACCCACATTTTGACGAAACCTCTGAACACTCCCAGTTTAAACAGCGCGGGGTTCTTGGCATAAGGCCAATCCCGTGAAACACGTAGAATATTCAACATTAAACGCTGATTGTCTGGCTACGGTGTAATACATTTAAAATTATGAACTTAATCTCTGACCAGTAAATTATATACCGCATATAAACAAACATTGACATCTGCTGTTCAATCTCCAGAACAAAATTTTGTTTGTTGGGTGGACATGATGATAAGGTTATATGCTAAATCTCATAGTTTTCCCTCAGTTGTTACTGAGATATGGATTTTTATATGCAGGCAAACAAATGTGAATGCACTATAACGATGATAACAACTTAAAACCAGTTTATTTTTATACATACATTGTCCCTTTATTTCTCAACATAATTTCCACGAACATTGATGCACTTATCCCATCGTTTTATCAGTCCTCCCAGACCGGCTGCATAGAACTGTGTGCTCTGTTTTCTAAACCACGTTATCACTTCACATTCAACTTCAGCGTCACTCGCGATATGTCTCCCGCCAAGGTGGGTGGACTTAGCCTCTAGTGATTTCCTGTAAAGCGGTGCATAGCTGGGTATAAGAAGTTACGAGGGCGAGTCAATAAGTCTGTCACACAGTTCTGTGGGATGGCAGGTAAATGAAAACATAGCGGGTTTGAGCCCCCCCCCCCCCCCCCTGATAAAACGATAGGATAAGTGCATCAATATTGGTGGAAATTATGTTGAGGAATAAAGGGACAATGAATGTATAAAAATAAACTCGTTTCAAGCTGTTGTCATAGTTAGTTATTTTTCTATTGTGACTTACTTATTAACTTACCCTCGTATATAATATAACATTTCTACACATTTATAGACATCCCATATGTATACTACAGAACACTTTACACTTTTCATGTTCATCTCACACGTGTATATAATATAACATACTGACGTCGTGCACATCTCCCTCTTGTCCATGTTGCTATTGAACACATCACCCATGGAGTGTCGGTTGCTCTATAAAACACACGAGGCTTGTATCATATACCCAGTTCACTTCATGGCATGGACAACTGTCCTTTACTTTACCTACAATGCGGCGAGGTTTACTCCACATGGTCCAACGTGTAACAGACAATGTCTGGGAGTTTAGGTTTTAAACTTATCACATCATTCATTGGCACTCAATGCGAACACGAAAATAAAGACCGGGCACCATGTCTTAATTTGCCACATCAGCATCAACAGGGACCCTTTCTCATTCATTATTCTATTTGCAATACAATTCTGTCATTTGCACGAAAAAGGAGACTCCCGCCGCGCCCCTCCGCACCACCCCTCTACTGATAATGTTTGGTATATATATATATATATATATATATATATCAATGTGGGAAGGGTTAAAACCGAGTCAGATAATTAGAAAGCAATGACAAACTAGTGAACGTAAACTTGCCAAAAAAATCACAGAGGTCTCATCTCATCTCATCATGTTCCTCTTGTACCTTGCGGTGTCGAGGTGAAGTATAAACTTCGTGAGAGTGCCCGATTATGGGCTTCATATATCGATATTCCCATGGACTCTGTTATTTCCTCCGTCCAACGTTTACGTGGCCTCTTCCTCTGTTTCCATCTGGTCTGTACATCATTGCTTGTTGTGGTCATGCTGTTGACTGGTAACCTACTTGCATGGCCAAACCATTTGACTTGCTGCTTTCTAATAAATCTAGTGCTGCTTTAACCCCCACTTTAGTCCTGATTTCTTCATTTCTGATCTTATCTCTTCTTGATACGTTGAGTATTCTTCTCAGGAACCTCATTTCTGTTGTTGTGATTTTTCTTTTCTCTTTTCTGTCATTGTCCAGGTTTGGCATTGGTAGCATAGAGTTGGTAGGAAGATTGTGTTGTAAAGTGCTTTCTTAGTAGTTATTGATACATGTTTGTTCTTTAGTATTGGTGCCATTTGTCCAATGAGTTGATTTGCCTTATTGCACCTATTTTCGATCTCGTCTTCTGATCTGCCATTTGATGATATTATACTTCCTAGGTACTTGAAACTCTTTACTTGTTTCAAGGGATGTTCGTTTAGGTGAATTGTTGTTGTTTGTTCTTCTTTAGTTATAGTCATTACCTCTGTTTTGCTTGTGCTAATTTTCATGTTATGTTCCCTACACATTTCGTTTAGACTATTCATGTGGTCTTGTAATTCAGCTTCTGATTTTGCTATTAGTGCTTGGTCGTCCGCAAACAGGAGTTCTCTAATGGTTAGATTTGCAGATGGTTCTTCTTCTGTGTTCTCGTCATGCGGTATTCTTGCTGTCTCTGCTTGGCTGGTTTCTTTACATATGTTGTCTATATATGTTATGAACAAGAGAGGGGACAGGACACAACCTTGTCGTACTCGAGATCTTATGGTGAAGGGTTCTGAGTGTCCTCCAGTTGCTCTCACTATGCATTCACTGTTGTTGTATAAACTTCTACATAGGTTTGTTAGATGTGTACTCACTCCATATTGTTTAAGGATTTGCCCACAGCTTGTTTCTATCTACTCTATCGAATGCCTTTTCTTGGTCGACAAAGGCTAAGTAGAGGTTTCATTGAATTCGATTGATTTTTCTATAAGTTGTCTAAGAGCAAAAATTGCATCTGAGCATCCTTCGTTTTTCCTAAATCCAAATTGTGTTTCGCTTAGCTGGGGTTCTAAAGTAGTTCGTAATCTTCTTTTAAGAATTTTGCAAAATATTTTCCCAGTATGATTCAACAGTGAAATGCCTCTGTATTGTGTGCAATCTATTTTGCTGCCTTTGTTTTTCCAAATTGGGATAATTATGGCATTTCCACAATCTCGTGGTGTCTGTTGTTCTACCCAAACATGATTGAATAGTCTATGTAGCCAAGCTGTTCCTACTTCTCTTGCTGCTTTAATTAGTTCATTTGGTATTTCATACTGTCCTGGTGATTTGTTCTAGTTCTTCGGTGACATCTGTATAGGTCTCTTGAATTACTGTGACATCTGATGGGATGTTGAGAAGTTGTTCGAAATACTGCTTCCATCTTATTAGGACTTGTTTTTGTTCACTTATTGGTTCTCCATTTTCGCTGTTAATTATTTCAGTTGGATCAAAGGGTTCTCCTCTGGCTCGCATTGCACCTATATTTTTGTAGAAGTTTCTAGTTGCCTCCTTGTAGTTTTTATTTAGGGTTTCTCCATAATCTTCCCAGTCTTTTTGTTTTTCCCTCTTTACTATTCTATTCCAGCTTAAGAATGGAAGTGGAGGCGGTCGCTGCTGCTCTCCGCTGGATGGAGAGTACGACACACACACACATCGTGATTGTAACTGACTCAGAAAGCATGCTGACGAGGGTGAGGACGGGCAGACTTCGTGCGGAGTGGCTTGCTTCGCTTCGGAGGTCACGGGTGACAAGCATCGCCTGGATATTTTCTCCGGGGCATGCCGGTGTGCTGGGAAATGAACAGGCTACAGATTGGCTGGCTCTGCAGAACTTAGTGGAGTATTGATACATGGCAGGGCAGACGTGGTTGCGGCCTTGTGCACACCTCGGAGGAGCAAATGGATTGCCATGGTCTGGCAGGAGTGGGACGGCGGGGAGTGGCGAGGGGATCTGGCCGACGCTCAGCGCTCGAAGGAAGGGCGAGACGGACTTGTAATCAGATTGCTACTGGTACTATTAGTGTTGGAACCTCTTCGCTGGCTGTTGAAGATGGGGACGGAGCACGTATGGGAATGCCCCGAATGCTGTGATGTCGATTCCTAAATCAATCAATCAATCAATCAATCAACTATTCTATTCACATGTCTTCTCGCTATTCTATATTCTATGTGATCACATTCCTGTTTGCTCTTCAACCACTTTTTATATTGTTCCTTTTTGTCTTTTACCACTTTCTTTACTTCTGCGTTCCACCAACTTGTTATTTTCTTTATCCGTGTTTTGCGTTTTTTCGTGGTTCCACATGTTATTTTTGCAGTATTCACAGAGGTAAAGAAACAAAAAAACGTCCTGTAAGGGAGATGCAACTAACTTACCATAACAAGCCTTAATAATCGAGAGGATCGACTTCATAGCACCGGGTTTTATCACATATGGCTCGGTCTCTGTCGTCAGGTCCGCTGCCGAAAGCGTCGCACAAAGCACGAACTCCGTAGCTCCAGCGACGACCACTAGGGGTCTCCGAGAAAAAATGCATTCGTGAACCGAAAGACAGCCCGGAATCGAACTCACAACCTTCGGATCGAGAGACAGGCGGTTTGACCACTTAGCCACGGAGCGTCATAATTATTAACACATTCGCTTAGGCATGGTACACAACATTGTTACGGCTGAATTAACATAACACATGAAGGCATTCTGTGCGTTTACCAACATGAAAGACCACACGCTGTCTCTGATACTTGAAGGAGATACATCGCTTAGGAGAAACGAGCAGAATAACACGTGTTCTTCAAAGAGTCAAGCTGATACAAACCAAGCTACGGATACTTACAGACACGATAGGAATTGCAGAGTAAAGGATTTCACAAGCACACAAAGATGAAATAATCTATTTGAGAAGTATGTGTAGGAAAGAAAGGCTGCATGAGAGAGATTTGTCTTGGAAAGAACGTAGCATGTGAGGAAATTCGCTCTCAAGAATGTTCTCTAGAAGGATGTTACTCTTCAGAATGTTCTTTAGAACGATTGTGCTCTCCAGAATGTTCTCTAGGAGGATTTCGCTCTCCAGAATGTTCTATAGGACACCTCTTAATGTCTAATTTTTCTACCCAGGCGAAGAGATTCGATATCGTTTTTCATCAGCGTGTGTATGATAGTTCTAAGCGTAAAAAGACGCAGGGATGATTAAACTCTTTTTCTGACCTTTAAACAAATACGAACAGAATGTCCACAAACAAAATTGCATGTCAACCAAATATTTCAATCAACAGCGAAGAACTCAAAATGTCACAAACGTTGAATAGTTTGGTTCTATGATCAACAACAAACAGAAGTTATCGAAAGAAGTTAGACGTAGACTGGACATAGCAAAGCAGAATTTAAACAGTATTACGGGATAAAGACAAAACCCCAGTCCCCAACCAACTTACGCCAGCTCTCCTATCTTTTGATTTTTTCTGCAGCTTCCTCCATGTCGCTCCCCACATTAGTAATCAAGGTCTCTAATTATCTTCTCTGTGTGTTTTACACCTCCATCTATGTAGTTGTCCATTGAGTTCCAAAGGCAGGAATTTCTAGGTTTACTATTAACGGGTCTAATGGAGCCCAGTGGTCTCGAGGTATGGTGTCCGCCTCGGGTGCTGGGGGTCACAGGTTCAAGCCCCGGTGAGAGCCGGGATTTTTTCACGTGGACTTCTAGTAACAAAATTTCCCCTGGTATCTGGGTAGTGGGGTCGGACTCCCGTGTGTGTATTGTTGCGCACCTAAAAATTCCCTTGGCAGTTGGAAATCGAAAAAGAGTCGCCTAACGGCGCTGTCCGGGCAACATTTCGAGTTAAAAATCTACCTAAAGTATTTCAGGATCCTCGCCGGTGCTACGGAGTTCGTGCACTGAGCTGAAATTCTCCATACTCAGGCTTGAGTTAGGAGTAGAACGGAGCACTTATGTGTTACACCCGTGTTCCGTGATGTCGATGCGTCGACTAAACTAAACTAAACTAAGCAAATTATTATCGGGATTCCTCCATGTGTGTCCTGGGCTCCCGGCCGACCCAGTCTAAAATAGGTACCAAGAATATCTGGGGAAGTAAAGGCATCTGGTGTGAAATTGACCACATCACCCACAAAGTGACCACTGATCTATAACAATATGGGTCTAGCACCATATGCCCAAAGCGTGTAAACAAGTCCTTTACGTTCAGTCCGTGTCCTACCCAGCTTCTGTGTCTTTTCCCCCAGCTTCAGTGCCTTTTCCTCACCTTTTGATTAGCTTGCATCTGTGTAGTTGAGTCTGTTTTTCCCTTTTTTTCCCTTTAATTAGGGTTT
>JACEFZ010010515.1:0-11021 GCA_014155875.1 Cepaea nemoralis | reverse complement strand
CTTTTAAAAAAATTTAGAAGAAATGAAAGAGGGGAAAAGCTAATAGAATAGGCAAATATCAATGATATGGTAATTGGAAACACATGGTTCAAACACCATAAAAGACGACTGTACACATGGAAAAGCCCTGGTAAGAAAATATGCAACCAAATTGACTACATACTAATTAATAAAAGATTTAGAAATGCTTTAATTAATGTAAAGACAATGCCTGGTGCTGACTGTAATAGTGATCATGTACCACTATGTGGACAAATAAAAGTAACATTAAAGAGAGGGAAAAAAATGGTTAAGAACATGAGACTTAATAAAGAGGATCTGAAAATAGATAAAGAAATGCAAGAACAATACAAACAACTTATACAACAGTACAACACCATCTTCTCCAACAACCCAGGACAAACAGAATTAATACAGCATCACATCGCACTAACATCAAACGCACCCATTAGATGCAGACCATACACCATCCCATTACATTACAAAGAACAGTTACATCAAGAAATCATCAACTTAGAGAAAAATAACATCATAAGACGATCCCAATCAGACTATTCATCTCCCATGGTCATAGTACGCAAAAAGGACAACACAATAAGACTGTGCATCGACTACCGAAAACTGAATAAAATAACTGTTCTAGATCTTGAGCCTATGGCAAATACTGACGATCTTCTGACAGAACTGACAGACGCTAGGTTCTTCACGACTGTAGACATGGTTAAAGGTTATTGGCAGATTGCTGTAGACGAACAGAGCAGACATCTGACAGCTTTCGCCTCACCTTGGGGACTGTACGAATGGTGCAAACTTCCATTTGGGCTAGTTAACGCCCCAGCCACATTCGTACGTATGACACGACTACTGCTAAGAGACATTCCTAACATAATCTGCTATATTGACGACATATGCATTCACACACAGACAATGACGGAACACATTAAGACATTAGACCAAACATTTGAACGTGAATAGCTTGTCCTTGTTGAACATTGAATTGAATTAGACTTAGATTTAAACTTAAATGTGATCATGGAAAGCTCATTTTGATTGTTACTACATTAGTTAAACATGTGTAAGACCATTTGTAAACGTACAAAGTACATTTTGTTTGATCCTGTAAGCGTGTAAAACATTTGTGATTTGTGAAACTTGTCACCGTTTTGACCTTGTCGACATTGTGATCTTGTCGCCATTGTGACCTTGTCGCCATCTTGTAAACTTGATGTCTATGTCCTTACTGAATGTCATCTCGATGTAAGTGATGTGTCATCAATGTTGTAGAGTGTTAAGATACTTGTAGATTGTCTCTGTGAATTGAGTTTGTGGAACGCAAAAAGTGTTTGGAAAGAAAGTAACGTGTATTGTAAAAAAAACTGTTGACGGACAAACTTACGACATACAATTATACTCAACGCCATACAAACCTAATCAACACTTAGTGACAAGCAGGCACACACCAATAAATAGACGCTGAATACCTACAAGTACAGGAAAAAGTGGCTGAGCGTGAAGAAAGAGCAGCTGAAAGAGCTCTTAAACAGGCAGAAGCAGAAAGAACTTCCAAGCAAATAGAGTCAGACACAGCCTTAAAGCAAGCCGAATTAGAACTGGCGGCAAAGACAAAGCAAGCTGAGATAGATAGTGAGCTGAAAAAGGCAGAAATAGCAGCTCAGAGTAAGAGAGAAGAACTGGAGTTACAGCTAAAGATAAAACAACTTGACACTGAGACTGCCATTAACAAAGAGTATAAGAAATCTGAAAGACTGGAGAAAGAAAACCAGTATAAGAAATATCAAGGTATTGTACGTAATTATACCTCGGGTGACTGCATCACAGCCTTTACCCAAAATTTTGAAACTTTAATGGAACATTATCAAGTTCCACTGTCTGAATGGAATATTGTGATAGGGATTACTCCCATTATATATAGTGTTCTTATTTTACTAGTTCATGTAGTGATTGTCGTGTATAAATGTGTAGTATGTGGTAGAAAGCGAACTTTATTAACTGTATATATTACGTACAAGAACAGTGTCACGTTCGCACTTACCTGAAGCGAATTATCCAACTTGAGAGTGACAACGTCGTGTTGATTCTTCCAGGAACATTTTAATGACGAGTGTGAAAGTAAAACTGAACAGTGACGACTTTTCTACACCTTTGCAGTGAACCGAAATCTTTAGTGTGCGACTGAAACAGCTAACACATGAACATTCGATCGTAATCCAGAAGATTGTGTACCAAAATCCACCACGAACTTTGAGAACATTGTTCCTTCTTTAAACTACATCAAACCGGAACAGGTGTGTTCTACAATCTTTACCATCAGCTGATTGTACAGCTCGTGTGTACTTCCGGATTAATTATAAATTTAGAACAAAAATAGCAGACAACATTGAAAATGTTAAAAAGTTTTGACGATTTTAAAATATTTAGGATTCTATAAAATTGAATACACGAATTGTGTGTTTATTTATTTCTCTAATGTAATCTTAGAATCATATCTTGATTAACGTATTCATATTACCGATTTTTTTTCCCGTTAATATGAAGAAACGTCAAGCAATGACACTAAGAATTTAAATAGTTATTGTAAATTATTGTGTTTCACTAATGTTAAAATTATTTCCCTTTCATTTTGTTGTTATTACATTTTCACACAAAGGGCCATAATTTGAAATGTATATGCTAATGTGTTGTGTGTAATATAACATGTTGTCGTTAAAGTGTTGACACCACAGGCAGGCATCTACTGGGCATGGCAAAGGGTTGCCAACATTGTATACCAACACAATAACTCCTGGCCAAGTAGGGACAGGGTTTGAGTGTTTTATACGACTTATATGAAGTCGTATTTCAGTCTCGCGAGATGGTTTTTGTTTCAAGAACCATATTATTATTTTTTTTTCAAATTGCGTTGACGTAGTTGCGTGAAGCTGGTGCTACTGATCCGACTGGGTGATAATACGATTGAGGTAACCAGCCATCGAGAGGGTGAAGCCTGATATGTGTTAAACATGAAGCACCACATGTCTTTGTACCCAACTCCCAGTTCTTATATGTTTCTATGGCATGTGTGTAATTTTGATAACGTTTTGTATAACAATGGGAAGGTAGACTCTGACAAGGGTATACTATTAACCCAACAGGTACAGACATAGCATGAAAGACGACATCTTTCATGGAGTTACCGGGGGAGCGTGTCAGAGTCCGACAGTGGACAGCGATGCAGGGACATCGTTACGACCGTCAGGCGACTTAGCTCCCAGTAAGGGATGCAACCACTTCGTTGCGCCGCCAGGCGAATGAGTTACCGGCCTGCGAGATCGCTGGCTGACCAGCGGTCAGGCCGCCAACGCAAGACGCACGACTGCCACGTGACGCCACGTCAGGCAGGAGGCAAGTGGCCTACCAGGTCCAGACAGCTCTGGGGACACGGAACAGGACGGACGTGTGAGAAAGGCATTGTGTGGTTTCTGTATTGAAAGGCGAGTGTCTGGACATCTTGCGAGTCAGACTTGTCACTGTATTGTGGATGTAAGTTGTAAAGTATTCATTATATGTATTTGTGATCATCGTTCTGTATTTGATATGTTAATAAATCCACCAAACGATGTATCGTTGAGTCTAACGTCAAATCACGTTGTATTTGTACTGTCTCACACTAGTTAGGAAAGCGAGCCAAGTTTAAGACCCTGACAGTGACTGTGAAAAATAGATACAGTGCAATAGCTAACATACAGAGTATAGATGAACAATGGGAAATGTTAAGGGACTCCATTCATCAAACTAGCAAAGAAATATTACCGGAGAGAGGCAAAATAGCTAAGAAAAAATGAATGAATGAAGAAATCTTAAAACTGATGGACAAAAGAAAACAGAGTAAAAATTACAAACAAGAATACGCTAAGATAAATAAAGAAATAAAAGATAAATGTGGGAAGGCTAAAGAAAGTTGATTAAACGAGCAATGCAAAAGAATTGAATTAAATTTCATTTAAAGACACACAAAATATGCACAGACAAATCAGTGAGCTTACAGGAAGAAAAATAAGAATAAATACAGGGTGTTTGAAATCAATAACAGGAAAGATATTATTAGAGGAAGGTGCTATAATGAAGAGGTGGAATGAGTATATAAGAGAATTATATGATGGAGAAAGGGAAGAATTAACAGAAGATAGCAACTTAGAAGGTCCACCTATTCTGAAAGAAGAAGTCGCTGACGCTATGAAACGTATGAAGAAAGGAAAAACAGCTGGGCCAGATGAAATCACAATAGAAGAATTAGAAGTATTGGGAGAATTTGGAGTAGATATATTAACCAAAATGTTGAATGATATTTACAGCAGTGGATATTTACCCAGTGATATGCTGAGAACTATATTTATAGCTATACCAAAAAGACCAGGAGCAATTGATTGTGAAGATTTTCGTACAATTAACCTTATAAACCATATCACTAAGCTTCTACTCAGAATCATAATGAGAAGAACCAAAAAGAAAATAAAAATGGAAATTAGTGAAGAACAGTATGGATTTGTGGAAGGAAAGGGCACAAACAATGCAATTTATACATTACGGACACTAATAGAAAGGTCAATAGAGAAACAGAGAGACATATATTTGTGCTTCATAGATTATACTAAGGCATTTGATAAAGTAAAATATGATGAACTGATTAAAATGTTGGAAGATATCAACATTGATGGAAAAGATTTGAGAATAATAAAGAATGTTTACTGGAACCAAGTAGCAGCAATTAAAATGGGAAATAAAGAGGGTAGTTACGAACAGATAAAGCTAGGAGTACAACAAGGGTGTGCCTTGTCACCAGATCTTTTCTCCCTATATAGCGAAGTAATAATGAGAGAGATCAAAGAGATGCCAGGAATACTAGTTGGAGGTTATAGTATAAATAATATACGCTATGCCGATGACACAGTATTGGTGGCGGACAATTCAACAGACCTACAACAATTATTAGATGTTGTAGTAACAGAGAGTGCAAGGAAAGGACTCTCCTTGAATATCAAGAAAACAGTAACAATGGTAATATCAAAGAAAATGGTGACGCCAAAATGTGACATAGAAATAGAAGGGAAAATCCTTAACCAAGTGGATAATTTTAGATACCTAGGGGCATTTATAACATCAGATGGAAGATGTACAACAGAGATTAGTAGCAGAATAGGGCAGGCAAAAGCCGCATTTCAGATAATGAAGAGTATCTTATGCAATAAGTCGCTATCACTGAATGTAAGAAAGAGAGTGCTGAAATGCTATGTAGAACCAGTTTTGCTGTATGGCAGTGAATCTTGGAATGTAAATGAACAAATTAAGAAGAAATTAGAAGCAACAGAGATGTGGTTCCTGAGGCGAATGTTGCGAATTCCTTGGACTGCCAGAGTAACTAACGACGACTGCCTGAAACAGGCTAATGAAACTAGAACATTATATACAACAATAAGACAGAGACAAACATCTTTCTTCGGTCACGTGATGAGAAGAGAGGCATTGGAGAACATCGTAACAACTGGAAAGATCGAGGGGAAGAGAAGGCAGAGGCAGACCAAGAGAAATGATGCTGGATGGATTGAGACGGTGGCATGGAGGAATATCAGCAGCAGAGTTGATCCAGAAAACCAAAGACCGAGATCTATTGAGAGCCATGAACGCCTACGCCAGCCGACACGGCACTTGATGATGAATATAGTTCCAGTTAAAAGACACATATGAATGTGTCAGGTTTTCTACATTTATTGATTTCTCTTAAGTTCTGTGACTGCCAGACCAGGTGGCAATGACTGTCTCAGCATCTCGTCTTTTTCTCTATCCCGGATCACCAGTGTGCAAAGTGTACCTGAACATGACATTTTCCTTATTCTTCTTGATCTTGACAAATTTGTCATCTTTACTTCTGGCTGGGAGCAGAGAGTCTTTGATCTCTTGAATCTGTTTAGGCATGATTCCTGTTAATATCTTCCTTCGTTTCGTTTTTAAAAAAAAAACTGTTAAAGGCCTTTTAGTCCCAGTGTGTGCCTTTCGGCCCATTATGGTCCACCAAAGTCCATCTTCCAGTGTTAGTGGACAGTAATTAGAGTGTGCAGCTTGGATAACCTGCCTCTACACCCTAACCAGATCAAGTGCAGAAAAATTTACACTTTTATTTTTGCCAAAAAACCTTTTTCTTAAAGGGCTCGCGGTTCACCCAGGGACATGAGCCGCCCCATAAGATTCCACGTCCCTGTGTCATTCGTATAGCCGCCTCTGCTGGTGGCCATGGCAAGATCAAATGCAGATACTACACTTTGATATTTTATTTGTTTTACATAACGACACCAAATGTTCAGTGAGCGCTTTCCCTTGGCCCACTTCTAGCGGTGGTGTTTTTTGTGGGTCTTCAGACTTCTTTATGGCGTCTAGTTAGCAACGGAGCTTGTTCTGAGAGTCCACTATTGAGTCTTGTAGAGGGCCGACGTATCAGGCCTAAATATACCCCGTCTGTTTGTAGAGTTCAGGGTAGAATAGCTGCCAGTGTTCAAGACCGCAATGATCAGTAATGGTATGCTGGCGATGGCTGTCACTACCACTCCATGTTGATGCTTACTAAAACTGACTCCTGTTGTTTTAATGGATTTTATCTTTTTCTAATCCCTCTTAGTCCCAGTAAGTGCCTTTCAGCTCACTGTGGTCCACAAAGGTCTGTCCGCCACAATTAGTGGACAGTGACTTGGTGATTAGAGCTTGCAGTTTGGATGACCGACTCTGTACCCATGCAAGATCGAGAGCATATTTTTTTTCCTTTGCGTTCGCTCGAGTTAAAGTCAAGCGTAGTCCATACATACTATTTCTGTTAGTACTGAACTGAATTGTATGGATTATCTTTCCCTATTAACAGTGTCCCCCGCCATCGGACTAACTCACTCCGAGTTCAGAGTTCTTGTAATCTAAGTCCCCAAGTCAAGGACGAGAAATTAAATCTACACTTTGATCTGTGCAGGGAATTGATACAACTAAATTCCAAAGTAACATACCTGTAAGATATGAATTAGGAGATAAAATGCTTAAGAATATTATCGAAGAGAAGAATTAAAGTTACATACAAAGGTTGTTCTTAAACAATATAATCTGTGTCGAAGCTTGTCGGATTGTAAATGCGAATGCGTGTTTCTTAAAATTTCCCAAGTAATTATGTTTTATTACATAAAAAAATAATAAAAGTTGATATTAAATCGGCATGCCCCACTCCAGTTATGTCAATTATATGAACTAGTATTATTTCCCATTATATCAATATTGTTGCTAAATATCTAAATTTGTAACACACTTTAGTCTAATCTACACAAGCTGCTGTGGATTAAGACATAGGTACATGATAACTGCGGACTGCACTGTAGTTAGTGGCCTTAATCATTAGTGGCCTTAATCATTAGTGGCCTCTTTCTACACTGATGGCATCGTGCTGATGATGATGTTGATAATAATAACACTGGTCAACAAATTTAGATTTTGCTTCTAAACTTTTCTAAGAGATGAAGTAACCAATCTCACGCCAACAGTCTTTAGTGGTCTTTTACGACTGTCATGGCAAGGGATTGATGATGATATGATGATGTGATGGTGATGATGATGATGATATTTATACGGGCGGTGTAATGAATCTAACTATTGTGGAAAGCATGAACATCATGCATCATGCCCTTTAAGAAAGACCCTCTCTCCACGACCCCCCCACCCCACCCCAAACCCCCTCCCCGAAAATATCCTCGAAAGCCTATAACTGAAAGTATACAACACGGTGGAGTTAAATATGATATGGCAGCAGGCTAATAAGTAATGCATTCTTCTAGAAGTGAATCAAGAATGGTGGGTAGAGTCGAGGACAGAAAGTGAGGTATGAATGGCCCATAGCACACTATTTATATTCCAACCCGTATTGTATACCAAATTTATAAACTAATAATGAAGAAAATTGTAATAATCTCCAAATATGTATTTGTGTAATATGAGCTTAAGCTAAGATCCATATGCCAAGAGCTAGAAGTAGTTGCAGTTTTTCCAAGGCGCAAATATTATATATTTCTTACTTTGCGGTCGCACTTCTGTGCCAATGCATTTCTGTCTGGCGATGCCGTAATCTTATCACTGAATCCCTCTCTATTATTATATTAGGTTAAGCTTAAGCTCTTCCACACTGTACAGGCCTTAACAACTAACTGTTAGAACACATCTCAAAACTTCCTTTACGAACACAACACTGGGCACTGTTTTAACTATTATAATGTCTCTAAATAGTGTACAATTCACATTAACATGTATACACGCATTTATCAATCTTTACAATACTTAGAGTCTTCACAATTTCTAGAAATCTAACTAGTATGGTAGCGGCACAGTCTGTGGCCATCGCTACTTGAAACGGCAACCAGGTCCGTACTTGACCGGGGCTCAAGTCCAACTGATATTGAAGGTGATTCTTCGTTCTTTCTCGGAGCGTCCCGAGACCTCTTCATGCTCTTATGACCAATGTTCGTGGCGGGTCACTTTGCTCGGTCTCATCGTACAGACCGAACTTTTATCCTGAACAATGCCATGATCTAAAACACTATAAATCCGATCATGTCACCATAAAGTAAGTTCATTGTTTGCTCTTTCCAGACAATCTGTTTCTCTAGATGCTTTACTAATTTTATTCCAATTAAAAGGCGCACAAGTATGAGCCTGCAAAAAAAAAAAGAAAGAAATAAAATAGAACATCAACTACCAGCGTAATAACTAAATACTAGATAACATGAATATACTATATTAATGAGTTAGAGGAGACAAAATTCTTTAGAATATTATCCAAGAGAAATCGTAACAACTAAAGTGACATATACACGTTGTTCTTAAAAGATAAAATCTGTGCCCGAAATTTGCAGCATTGCAAATACCAATACATGTTTCTAAACATTTTCCACGTAACTATGTTTTATAACAAAAACAATTATAAACGTTAATATTAAAGCGATATGTCAATTTCAATTATGTCTCTTGCATGTAGTAGTATTATCTCCCATTATATCTGTATTACTGCTAAATGTATAATATATTATTGTCTAATATATACATACTGTGCCAGATAAAGACATGGGCATACGATAACCGTGGACTCATGGCAGGGCAGTGGGTAGACGTTTTCCTGCCCACTAGACGCTCATGTCTTCGAATCTCCAATCGTGTTTTTTCAACAATTTGAACTGACTGCCAGGTCAAACGAGTTTAATATACGTAACCGGAAACGTTCTGGGCAGCAAAGGTTGCTGACAAAATGTAAAATTCGTCCATCATCGTTTCCCGATTCTTCTTCTTCTTCTTCGTCATTATAATCTCCTCCTCCTCCTCCTCCTTCTCCTCCTCCTCCATCTTCTTCTTCTTCTTCTTCTTCTTCTTCTTCTTCTTCTTCTTCTTCTTCTTCTTCTTCTTCTTCTTCTTCTTCTTCATTCTCTTCTTCTTCTTCTATTACTTCTAAAGCTTTTTCTTCTTCAATAGCATTCAATAGCATAGAGATGATGATGTAAATCACCTAGTAAATTTTTCGCAAACCTACAAGTTACAAGTTTTTCGCTTGTTTTTACTGTCATTTTAGTTTTGCATGTGCGTACTTATATTTTTGCTGTTGCTTAGCTTGGCTGAATTCTAAATTCTTAACTGATGCCTGTATGGTGGCTGCTCTGTTTGTTATTGGATTTATGCACACTCCTGTATAACCTCTAGGAGATATTGTTGATGCTACATGTCTGCATATGATTGTTGCCTTTAGAAGTTTAATAAACGAAATTATACATGTGTTATATTTACTTTGTCGTTTCGTTGGTAGACTCTAATTATACAATCATTGTTGTTAGAACAAGCCCTGGAGTAATTCTTTGTCTGGAATCCCTGTCGGCCCAGTTCCTAAATCTTCCTTAACTTATTCTTTACTATTCTTCGTTACCGAGGGCGGTAAGAGGTTCTCTCTCTCTCTCTCTCTCTCTCTCTCTCTCTCTCTCTCTCTCTCTCTCTCTCTCTCTCTCTCTCTCTCTCTCTCTCTCTCTCTCTCTCTCTCTCTCTCTCCCTCTCTCTCTCTTTATTCATTTTCTTCTTTGGCCCTACGTAATTAGGGTTGCGCTCTTCTCCTCACATCACCGTAGAAGTAGTATGTGGTTCTAGCTCCTGTTGCATAATGAATCGTATTTCGTTTCAAATATTTCTTTGTTTACTATTAGCTTGGGTTAAGACAAGACAATCGGTTAGCCTAGGGGTTAAATACTAACTCACTAAACCATGCCTATTGCTTTCCTAATTTAGTTCAAGTTAAAAGGCACATGTGTATGTGCCTGCCATAAATACAGAATAATGTAAAATACGAAGATACAACTGGAAGTAAATGCCACATAACATTCATGTATGATATTTACTATTAGAGAAAATGCTTTATAATTGTATCAATAAAATAATGATGAATTAAAATGGTATAAATAGATTGTGATAAAAAAATACATTAGGTGCCTGGATCTTGTATTATTGTATACAGGAATGTGCTTTTCTTAGTTTCCCAGCAATTATGTTTTATTACAACAAAAATGATAAATATTGATATTAAAGCGTTAAGTCGTATTTCAGTTATGTCCCTTATATGAAATAGTTCTATTTCCCTTTATAACTTTAATGTTGATAAATTTGTAAACACAATATTGTCTAATCTACACATGCTGTGTCCGAATCAAGACATGGGGACGTGATAATTGAGGAAACCCACACATGTATCAGGAAATGGTATGGGGAGCAAAGACGGAAGACGAATTATAGACCACAACACTCTTTTTCTCGTTTCAATTGATATCCTTTTATTGGTCAGTATGCTTTTCATCTTGCAAAAGGTACCTTTGCAATGGCAATACTTGTTCTAATTTCTTCAAGGCATCTCCCATCTGATGTTATGACTGTTCCGAGATAATTGTACCGATTTACTTGATTAAGAATATGTCCATTTA
>JACEFZ010010513.1:5000-47447 GCA_014155875.1 Cepaea nemoralis | reverse complement strand
TACTGTAACAATGCGTGTATACCGTGGATCAACAAGTTCAGTTAGGTTATTGTAGAACAGGCTTTATTTGCGATGGTTGATACAAAATCTCAGTACAAAGCAAGTAAGATGTTGACCTCTCTTCTCTCGCCCTTCGGTGTTTACTAACTGCCCCAACAACAAGCCACGTCACGACTTGAGCATCCTTCTAGCTGTTCTATCTTGATGCCCAAGCGTGCTGTAGGCTTGCACACCTAAACTAATACTACTAAGATATTCATTCTGCTACACCTCCCTATGTTTTTACAAGACTTTTCTTCTTCAAAAGTCTTTATTCCTAACCCCTTTTATCCTACATCTTCTCTCCTTACCTCCCATAATTTCTCTAAGCCGCCCCAAACCAACTCAATTTTTAGGTGGATATTTCCTTCCAATTATACCACATAGCAACCCACTATGGAGTCATACTTCTTCTTCGTTTCTGACTCTTCAAAATAACACATTTTTTTTTACATATCCTCAATAACATTTAAATCTCAACTTTATACAATACATCATAAACAATGGTTACCTTTTTGAAATAAACACTCCGCTTAAAAATTCAAACGCTGTACCCTTCTGATACCAACTCCCTATTGTCGTCACCAACATTACTTACTAATTCTCTACTTTCAATCAACCTGAGAACACTCGCACATGATAGAAAACAAGGAATCGGTGCGCACCGGAGATTCAAAGAGTAGAACTCTTCTCACAAAAAAACCACACTCAGCTAATCACACACCTTTCCCCCTATGTCATTTGAGACTTTATGTAATAAAGTCTAAAACAATTATATCTTCTACAGTACCACTTATTATGGTAACAGTTTACGCTGCTATCTACAGCATCAAAGCACCAATTATCAAACATTCACTCCCAAATTTCTATATATTACAGACCTCTTTCCCCATTATAAACATTTCCTCACAAAATTTAAATCTTCTCCTATACCTCACTCAGAATTCCCTTTAATCTTCCGAAATTTTCAGCGACCCCTTAATGTCCATTTATTATGGGCATATCTACTAAAACCTCTACTTATGCCGTTATCAACAGCAACAATATACTACCTCTGAACTCATGTCTGTGACTGCTTGCAATCAACGTTATTCTATTACAGTCCAATATAAAGGACCCTCTAAAACCCCTGTCTTTTTGGGTCTCCCAATGTTCTTTTTCTCTTTAAACACACTTACAACCCTTTACTATTGTACCCAGAAAAACATGGATTCATATTCATGTTTTACTTCATCTTCAGACTGTCTGGCGTAGCACGTTACCCCACTTCTTTTATAAGCCAGCAATGTCGTGTCTCTATGAAGGTACATCATGGCTCTAAATCCATGTTCACCCTGCGACCCCATGGAAAACCATGTTCAAAACTTTCCCTCATTTACCCCACTGCTATAGTACGTTATTCACATTAATCTTTTCTGCCCAATATGGCGTTCCATCCAGATATATTCATCGTGGCTTCTACTTAAATTCCCCATAACCATTTTATTTGTGTAGTAACCCCGTCGTATGTTTCCAACACTTCATAGCCATATCAACCTCTCTACGCTGATTATCACAGCAACCAGAATATACCCATGAACTTATTATTCACAAAGAGAATGTGTCTCTCTATTAGTTCTCAGTAGTTTATTAACTCTTTTCTGAACGAACGGTCTTAAATAAAGCCCCATGTATTGTCTTTATTCTAGACAAAACCATAACTATTTGTAAATTAAACTTAACTTAACTAAATTTCTAACATATTTATAAAAAAAGGTAATTTAACACACAAGACAATTCACTTAAATTATGAGTGAAGCGAAATAAAATCACAACAGGACATCATCCCCCCCCCCCCCCCCAAGGTTTTTATACATCATTATGTTTCCCCTCATATCAATAAAAGGTATTACCTCATTCAAAGAAAAATATTTTAAAATAATAGAACCTGCATCCTATTAAATTAGAAGAAATATCTAGTGTTACCTAACACTACTGGTCTCTTTTACGGACAGTAGTTTGTACGCAAAAGACTAAAAACACAATAATCCTATTCTAAAATCAATAGTGACAATCATTTTACAGGACCAAATCAAGCAAAAAATATATAAACATACCATCATATTCAATCAACTAACCAATGGAATACATATCTATTCACCCAAGTTATGCCTATTCCGTTATTCTTATAACAGATAAAACAAAACAACTCAATACCAAGCATATATATCTGTTACCTACAGACCAATTCCTAACTTAGAACAATATCTGTTCTCTCAATAAAGTCAATAATCAACAATGACCGTACTATCTACCAATAGAACCTGTGGCTCGGCACACCAATTGTTTCCCTTGGATTTGTTCCAAGTATTACTACAACTACTTAATCATTACCGTTAACTACGGTATCTCCACCCTACTACGACCAGCAAAAAAAAATGTTTGTCCATTTACCTCTCACCAATACATCTACTTACTGTACCAATAACTAATTCTACTTTTAAGTTTCTCGTCTACCCGACGCAATTAACTAACGTATCATTACTTTCCAACATCTCACCACAACTACTCTAAGCTATCCTCAAGTCTCTCCTAGCATTCTTGCACCGCGATGATAGTTAAATCAGTCACACTTATCGGAACACCTTCTCTAACATTCATTCATCTAATCTTGTTTACCTCCGTATCTTTCACTCCTCTTCCTATTTATCGGGATTCTTTCAGAACAGCAACCCACACCACTTATGACTGACAACGGACCTCACTTTCCTCATTTCTCAGTATCAGGCATTCATACTTCGACATGTTCCTGTCAACAATACTAAACATATTTTATGAAACGTCATTCAGAATGTTAACTCTCTTTCTGTCATCCTGTCATACAACTTCCATAAATTCCGCCCAAAGATCACACATTCCAAACAAAAGACATCACCCCTTTTTTAATCACCTACTTTAACAATTTAGCATAAGAAAAACAGGGGCCAACGACTAAAACCCAAAAGAAGAACAAACAACAACAATTCAGCTAAACGAACATTTCTCGAAACAAGTAAAGAGTCTCAAGTGCCTAGGGAGTATAATATCATCAAATGGCAAACCAGAAGATGATATTGACAACAGGTGTAATAAGGCTATTCAACTCTCTGGACAATTGGACAACCATGTATCAACAACTACCAAGCCTAAGTTTGTCGATCACTTCCACCCACATTGACACTTGACGACGTTTAAAAACCTCACTCCTGCTTCCTCAGCGCGACGAACACCTGTTTGTCTACACTTATACTCACGCACGGACTAAACGCCTCGTACATGCATGCTGTACTTATCACTTGCCATCATCCTATCCATTCTCGACGCACATATGTTTGTCTTATTTCTACTTTTCTCTCATTCCCCTCGTTTTCAAAGGTCAGAATCTATATATTATCCCCGAAAACTATATCTCTTTTACACACTAACTAGCACTATCAACTATCTCTCAAAACAAACCTCATTCCGCTGAGCCACAAACCTCGTAACTATCATTCTATATTTCTCCACACAACAACTTTCTCAGATTTAATCAGCTCTTCTTTCTCCGCAAGCATGACGTAATTACTTCATCCCCCTCACCAAGAACTCATATTCTTCAAGCATCATTTTCCCCACAGTCTTTTACTCTTAATACTCTCGCGCTCAACTGACTATTTTACACAGGATACTAAATTTCCTCTTCAATCTATATCTCCTCATCAGACACTCTCGGTTCATCTATCAACAATACTATATTTACTTCTAAAACCCCCAAGCGAAACTATCTCAGTCATCACGTCATAGCTTTGAGTCGAACCATTTCTAGTACGAACATTCATACTTAGTTTTATCTCTCTCTCTACTAATTCTGTGCTGAATCTACTCTACTTTAATCACACCATTTTATACATCACTCAACGTGATTAACTCTCTGTATCTATCCATTCCGGAAAAAGGACTATTTTTACCTTGTTTACTCTCCCTACACCGCAACCAAACACAAGATATCCTGTATTACGTATGCACGTAGAATATCATTTGCCGTGACTCTCTATCCTCAACAACACTATTGCCTACCCTGTACCATGTGATGCTACACCAAAAAAATTCATCTGCCTATTTTAGACAGCTCATATGTATTTGCTCAAACCGCAATTCTTCTCATAAGCCAAAACAATTCCATATTTTTCTTCCTCCCCCAAAGGGAATTTTAACAGCCATAGAGCGTATCTAAGCCAAATATTTCATTGTCTCTCAGTACTTTAGTACGTCTTTCTTCAATTATGTCATCTTCACTATCTGTTGTTAACCTGTTGTAAAGTACTCAGGTCTTAAGGTCATATATTCTTCTATTTTTCTTTAAGTCACTTTCTGTCGTCGAGTAAATTTCCGCTATCTGTCTATTATTATTCTTCTCTTCTTAAATGCTTTCTTTGTATTTCCTTCTATTTGCGTCGGTCTGCTCACTGTTTCCTGTATACCTTAACGTAACGTTACATTTCCCCATCTCGTCTTCAGATGACACACTGACTAAGTAGTAGTCCACATTACTGCAGACACGTCGATCCTATTCCCATAGTCGGCTTTAGAACGTCTGCCTTTCTTCTTACTTCTATTCCTCATACTCCGTCTTCTGTACACTCCCATATCTTTACCTGAAATATTCTCCTCCATAACCTGAACTCTCACACTTTACATTTCTACACCACTTAGGGATTAATTTAATGTCTATACCTGAGGAACTTGATATCTCAGTTGTACCTTTTTTAACTATCATACTGTTAATATTTCTTTCCTCAATACTTTTCCTTTTTGGTCTCTTTTCATCTTTGGTTCTCGTCTGTCTATCCTTCTTAATTTTAATTGTGTCTCCCTTTTCTAATTTCAGCTGATGAGTTTTAATAGTTTGCACTTGGTCATTCTTCTCTATATTATCCAGCTGAGTCTGTGTCTCCTTATCTATCATTTTATCTGTTTGCGTCTGTGTCTCTCGGTCTATTTTCTTTATCACACCGTCGTTTTATTTTCCTGTCTACTAGTCACATTCGCAACCATTTTAGGATTAGTTTGTATTTTTTTTTACAGGTTCAACTCTGTCTCTTACACCTGAGTTTAGATATTGTTTTTGCCTTTGCTCCATCCAGTCGTCACGTCTTTTTCTAGGGGTTTTGCACTGTGAGAGGGCCAACCCCATGATTTCTTTGAAAGGTTTTTTTCTCACGCCCATTTTTGTATCTATGCCACTTATACAAGTCCGACATTCCATAATTACTTCTCCTTTCACCATCTTCTACTTTATAGATTTTGGGGTCCTGGTTCATCGAAACCAGCCGCATACATGGAATCATATCGTCTTCTGTCTTCATTAAGTACTGGCTGTCTCCTGTTATTCCCTCCTACTCTGTTGCACTGTACATTAAATCTATAGGTCTCTAATTCATTTGTTCTTCTTCTTAACCTTTCTACAAAATTTTTTAACCTCATCGACCGCTACTTTCAATTCCTGCAACCATGTAGTCACGCGTCCTAATTCCTTATTCATTTTTATCCAGTATGTTGTATGTTGACAATGTTCGGCAATGTAATCCAATCCACTATACACTATTATAAACCCAAAACAAGATGCTGTTTTAGTATTGTGTCTAACTTTGCTACTTACACTCCCAAAGTACCTGTCCTAACGAAATATCTAGGGCCTCCATATTGTAGATCTGAAATATGAAATACCCCCGTACAACACAAAATTGCAATATATATCACTATATTAGTATAGTATTAATCTTATTCAATTCCAATTAATTATTATAACAAAAAATTTATATGTCAATTTTATATATCAAATTATTTTTACTTATTTAAATTTAAAATTAATATTTTAAAATTATCCTTTGCGTATATAAATTGACATATAAATTTTGTGTTATAATAATTAACTTGGAATTGAATAAGATTAATACTATACTAATATAGTGATATATATTGCAATTTTGTGTTGTACGGGGGTATTTCATATTTCAGATCTACAATATGGAGGCCCTAGATATTTCGTTAGGACAGGTACTTGGTAGTGTAAGTAGCAAAGTTAGACACAATACTAAAACAGCATCTTGTTTGGTTCATAATAGTGTATAGTGGATTGGATTACATTGCCGAACATTGTCAACATACAACATACTGGATAAATATGAATAAGGAATTAGGACGCGTGACTACATGGTTGCAGGAATTGAAAGTAGCGGTCGATGAGGTTAACAATTTTGTAGAAAGGTTAAGAAGAAGAACAAATGAATTAGAGACCTATAGATTTAATGTACAGTGCAACAGAGTAGGAGGGAATAACAGGAGACAGCCAGTACTTAATGAAGACAGAAGACGATATGATTCCATGTATGCGGCTGGTTACGATGAACCAGGACCCAATATCTATAAAGTAGAAGATGGTGAAAGGAGAAGTAATTATGGAATGTCGGACTTGTATAAGTGGCATAGATACAAAAATGGGCGTGAGAGAAACCTTTCAAAGAAATCATGGGGTTGGCCCTCTCACAGTGCAACCGCTAGAAAAAGACGTGACGACTGGATGGAGCAAAGGCAAAGACAATATCTAAACTCAGGTGTAAGAGACAGAGTTGAACCTGTAAATAAAATACAAACTAATCCTAAAATGGTTGCGAATGTGACTAGTAGACAGGAAAATAAAACGACGGTTGTGATAAAGAAAATAGACCGAGAGACACAGACGCAAACAGATAAAATGATAGATAAGGAGACACAGACTCAGCTGGATAATATAGAGAAGAATGACCAAGTGCAAACTATTAAATCTCATCAGCTGAAATTAGAAAAGGGAGACACAATTAAAATTAAGAAGGATAGACAGACGAGAACCAAAGATGAAAAGAGACCAAAAAGGAAAAGTATTGAGGAAAGAAATATTAACAGTATGATAGTTAATAAAGGTACAACTGAGATATCAAGTTCCTCAGGTATAGACATTAAATTAATCCCTAAGTGGTGTAGAAATGTTAAGTGTGAGAGTTCAGGTTATGGAGAGAATATTTCAGGTAAAGATATGGGAGTTGTACAGAAGAGGAGTATGAGGAATAGAAGTAAGAAGAAAGGCAGACGTTCTAAAGCCGACTATGGGAATAGGATCGACGTGTCTGCAGTAAACTACTACTATGAATCTGATGAGGGAACTATTATCAGTGTGTCATCTGAAGACGAGATGGGGAAATATAAACGTTACGTAAGGTATACAGGAAACAGTGAGCAGACCGACGCAAATGAAGGAAATACAAAGAAAGCATTTAAGAAGAAGAAGAATAATAGACAGATAGAGGAAATTTACTCGACGACAGAAAGTGACTTAAGAAAAATAGAAGAATATGTGACCTTAAGACCTGAGTACTTTAACAACAGGTTAACAACAGATAGTGAAGATGACATAATTGAAGAAAGACGTACTAAAGTACTGAGAGACAATGAAATATTTGGCTTAGATACGCTCTATGGCTGTTAAAATTCCTTGGGTG
Source organism: Cepaea nemoralis (assembly GCA_014155875.1). Classification (NCBI taxonomy): domain Eukaryota; kingdom Metazoa; phylum Mollusca; class Gastropoda; order Stylommatophora; family Helicidae; genus Cepaea; species Cepaea nemoralis. The sequence goes on along the minus strand of JACEFZ010010513.1, from coordinate 39,876 downwards.
AGGAAGAACATATGGAATTGTTTTGGCTTATGAGAAGAATTGCGGTTTGAGCAAATACATATGAGCTGTCTAAAATAGGCAGATGAATTTTTTTGGTGTAGCATCACATGGTACAGGGTAGGCAATAGTGTTGTTGAGGATAGAGAGTCACGGCAAATGATATTCTACGTGCATACGTAATACAGGATATCTTGTGTTTGGTTGCGGTGTAGGGAGAGTAAACAAGGTAAAAATAGTCCTTTGTCCGGAATGGATAGATACAGAGAGTTAATCACGTTGAGTGATGTATAACTTGTGTGATTAAAGTAGAGTAGATTCAGCACAGAATTAGTAGAGAGAGAGATAAACTAAGTATGAATGTTCGTACTAGAAATGGTTCGACTCAAAGCTATGACGTGATGTCTGAGATAGTTTCGCTTGGTGGTTTGAGAAGTAAATATAGTATTGTTGATAGATGAACCGAGAGTGTCTGATGAGGAGATATAGATTGAAGAGGAATTGAGTATCCTGTGTAAAATAGTCAGTTGAGCGCGAGAGTATTAAGAGTAAAAGACTGTGGAAACTGATGCTTGAAGAATATGAGTTCTTGGTGAGGGGGATGAAGTAATTACGTCATGCTTGCGGAGAAAGAAGAGCTGATTAAATCTGAGAAAGTTGTTGTGTGGAGAAATATAGAATGATAGTTACGAGGATAGTGGCTCAGCGGAATGAGGTTTGTTTTGAGAGATAGTTGATAGTGCTAGTTAGTGTGTAAAAGAGATATAAGTTGCGAGAGATAATGTATAGGTTCTGACCTTTGAAAAAGAGTGAATGATTGAGAAAAGTAGAAATAAGACAAACATATGTGCGTCGAGAATGGATAGGATGATGGCAAGTGATAAGTACATCATGCATGTACGAGGCGTTTAGTCCGTGCGTGAGTATAAGTGTAGACAAACAGGTGTTCGTCGCGCTGAGCGAAGCAGGAGTGAGGTTTTGAAACGTCGTCAAGTGTCAATGTGGGTGGAAGTGATCGACAAACTTAGGCTTGGTAGTTGTTGATACATGGTTGTCCAATTGTCCAGAGAGTTGAATAGCCTTATTACACCTGTTGTCAATATCATCTTCTGGTTTGCCATTTGATGATATTATACTCCCTAGGCACTTGAGACTCTTTACTTGTTTCGAGAAATGTTCGTTTAGCTGAATTGTTGTTGTTTGTTCTTCTTTGGTTATAGTCGTTGCCTCTGTTTTGCTTATGCTAAATTGTTAAAGTAGGTGATTAAAAAGGTGTGATGTCTTTTGTTTGGAATGTGTGATCTTGGACGGAATTTATGGAAGTTGTATGACAGGATGACAGAAAGAGAGTTAACATTCTGAATGACGTTTCATAAAATATGTTTAGTATTGTTGACAGGAACATGTCGAAGTATGAATGCCTGATACTGAGAAATGAGGAAAGTGAGGTCCGTTGTCAGTCATAAGTGGTGTGGGTTGCTGTTCTGAAAGAATCCCGATAAATAGGAAGAGGGGTGAAAGATACGGAGGTAAACAAGATTAGATGAATGAATGTTAGAGAAGGTGTTCCGATAAGTGTGACTGATTTAACTATCATCGCGGTGCAAGAATGCTAGGAGAGACTTGAGGATAGCTTAGAGTAGTTGTGGTGAGATGTTGGAAAGTAATGATACGTTAGTTAATTGCGTCGGGTAGAAGAGAAACTTAAAAGTAGAATTAGTTATTGGTACAGTAGGAAGATGTATTGGTGAGAGGTCTATAGTAAATAGACAAAATTTTTGCTGGTCGTAGTAGGGTGGAGATACCGTAGTTAACGGTAATGATTAAGTAGTTGTAGTAATACTTGGAACAAATCCAAGGGAAACAATTGGTGTGCCGAGCCACAGGTTCTATTGGTGGATAGTACGGTCATTGTTGATTATTGACTTTATTGAGAGAACAGATATTGTTCTAAGTTAGGAATTGGTCTGTAGGTAACAGATATATATGCTTGGTATTGAGTTGTTTTGTTTTATCTGTTATAAGAATAACGGAATAGGCATAACTTGGGTGAATAGATATGTATTCCATTGGTTAGTTGATTGAATATGTATGGTATGTTATATTATTTTTGCTTGATTTGGTCCTGTAAAATGATTGTCACTATTTGATTTTAGAATAGGATTATTGTGTTTTTAGTCTTTTGCGTACAAACTACTGGTCCGTAAAAGAGACCAGTAGTGTTAGGTAACACTAGATATTTTCTTCTAATTTAATAGGATGCATGTTATATTATTTTAAAATATATTTTTCTTTGAATGAGGTAATACCTTTTATTGATATGAGGGGAAACATAAATGATGTATAAAAACTTGGGGGGGGGGGGGGTATGATGTCCTGTTGTGATTTTATTTCGCTTCACTCATAATTTAAGTGAATTGTCTTGTGTGTTAAATTACTTTGTTTATAAATATGTTAGAAATTTAGTTAAGTTAAGTTTAATTTACAAATAGTTATGGTTTTGTCTAGAATAAAGACAATACATGGGGCTTTATTTAAGACCGTTCGTTCAGACAAGAGTTAATAAACTACTGAGAACTAATAGAGAGACACATTCTCTTTGTGAATAATAAGTTCATGGGTATATTCTGGTTGCTGTGATAATCAGCGTAGAGAGGTTGATATGGCTATGAAGTGTTGGAAACATACGACGGGGTTACTACACAAATAAAATGGTTATGGGGAATTTAAGTGAGCACTGATTGAATATATATGGATTGGACGCCATATTGGGGAAGAAAAGATTAATGTGAATAACGTATATAGCAGTGGGGTAAATGAGGGGAAAGTTTTGAACATGGTTTCCATGGGGTCGCAGGTGAACATGGATTTAGAGCCATGATGTACTTTCATAAGAGACACGACATTGCTGGCTTATAAAAGAAGTGGGTAACGTGCTACGCCAGACAGTCTGAAGATGAAGTAAAACATGAATTGAATCCATGTTTTCTGGGTACAATAGTAAAGGGTTGTAAGTGTGTTAATGAGAAATGAACATTGTGGAGACAAAATGACATGGGGTTTTAGAGGGTCCTTGATATATGGACTGTAATAGAATAACGTTGATTGCAAGCAGTCACAGACATGAGTTCAGAGGTAGTATATTGTTGCTGTTGATAACGGCATAAGTAGAGGTTTTAGTAGATATGCCCATAATAAATGGACATTAAGGGGTCGCTGAAAATTTCGGCAAGATTAAAAGGGAATTCTGAGTGAGGTATAGGAGAAGATTAATTATGTGAGGAAATGTTTATAATGGGGAAAGAGGTCTGTAATATATAGAAATTTGGGAGTGAATTTTTGATAATTGGTGTTTGATGCTGTAGATAGCAGCGTAAACTGTTACCATAATAAGTGGTACTGTAGAAGATATAATTGTTTTAGACTTTATTACATAAAGTCTCAAATGACATAGGGGGGTAAAGGTGTGTGATTAGCTGAGTGTGGGTTTTTTGTGTGTGGAAGAGTTCTACTTCTTTGAATCTCCGGTGCGCACCGATTCCTTGTCTTTCTATCATGTGCGAGTGTTCTCAGGTTGATTGAAAGTAGAGAATTAGTAAGTAATGTTGGTGACGACAATAGGGAGTTGGTATCAGAAGGGTACAGCGTTTGAATTTTTAAGCGGAGTGTTTATTTCAAAAAGGTAACCATATGTGTATTATGATGTATTGTATAAAGTTGAGATTTAAATGTTATTGAGGATATGTAAATAATATGTGTTATGTTTGAAGAGTCAGAAACGAAGAAGAAGTATGACTCCATAGTGGGTTGCTATGTGGTATAATTGGAAGGAAATATCCACCTAAAAATTGAGTTGGTTTGGGGCGGCTTAGAGAAATTATGGGAGGTAAGGAGAGAAGATGTAGGATAAAAGGGGTTAGGAATAAAGACTTTTGAAGAAGAAAAGTCTTGTAAAAACATAGGGAGGTGTAGCAGAATGAATATCTTAGTAGTATTAGTTTAGGTGTGCAAGCCTACAGCACGCTTGAGCATCAAGATAGAACAGCTAGAAGGATGCTCAAGTCGTGACGTGGCTTGTTGGGGCAGTTAGTAAACACGAAGGGCAAGAGAAGAGAGGTCAACATCTTACTTGCTTTGTACTGAGATTTTGTATCAACCATCGCAAATAAAGCCTGTTCTACAATAACCTAACTGAACTTGTTGATCCACGGTATACACGCATTGTTACAGTACATGGTACAGTTAGTTGTTGCATTGTACATTTTACAGTTAGTTTTTGCAGTGTACATGGTACAGTCAGTTGTTGCATTGTACATAGTATAGTTAGTTGTTACATTGTACATGGTACAGTTAGTTGTTGCACTGTACATGGTACAGTTAGTTGTTGCACTGTACATGGTATAGTTAGTTGTTGCACTGTACATGGTACAGTTAGTAGTTGCTCTACAAATGGTACAGTTAGTTGTTACACTGTACATGGTACAGTTAGTTGTTGCACTGTACATGGTACAGTTAGTTGTTGCACTGTACATGGTATAGTTAGTTGTTGCACTGTACATGGTACAGTTAGTAGTTGCTCTACAAATGGTACAGTTAGTTGTGGTACTGCATATGGTACAGTTACACGCTGTATTTATGAGGTACAGTTAATCGTTATTTTGGAAAGGTTAAAGTAAGTCGTTGTACTGGTCTTGTAATAGTTAATCGTTGTAATACTCTCGTGGTTGACGTGAGCGCACGAGAATTGGAAGCGGTTCGAGTCGCACCAGTGACTTATGAGAGTATGGAGCCGGCCGCTCAGAAAGCAATGGCAAACTACTGAGCGTAATCTTGCCAAGAAATCAACATACAGCTGAAAGATGCTGATATTGACAGCGATGCCCTGTAAAGGATATGCAAAACATTTAGTTGTTGTATTAAACTTGTTATAGTTAGTCGTTGTATTAAACTTGTTATAGTTAGTCGTTGTATTAAACTTGTTATAGTTAGTCGTTGTATTAAACTTGTTATATTTAGTCGTTGTATTAAACTTGTTATAGTTAGTCGTTGTATTAAACTTGTTATAGTTAGTCGTTGTATTAAACTTGTTATAGTTAGTCGCTGTATTAAACTTGTTATAGTTAGTCGTTGTGTTGGTAATGTTGTTGCTCGCCATTGTATTGGTAATGTTATACGTAGCCGTTGTATTGAAAACGTTACAGTTAGTCATTATATTAATCTTGTTATAGTTAGTCATTGTTGTGGTAATGTTATAGTTAGTCATTGTTTTGTAATGTTATAGTTAGTCATTGTTTTGGTAATGTTATAGTTAGTCTTTGTTGTGGTAATGTTATAGTTAGTCATTGTTTTGGTAATGTTATAGTTAGTCATTGTTTTGGTAATGTTATAGTTAGTCATTGTTTTGGTAATGTTATAGTAAGTCATTGTATTGGAAATGTTATTGGTAGTCGTTGTATTGAAAATGGTGCAGTTAGCCAGCGTACGTGGATGGTTTCATTACGAAAGTGATCCGGGTCTGAATCCTATATATGGATATAAGGTCAGCTTAGACATAACAGACAAGCACATATGATACAGGCTGAATCCTGTATATAGACAACAGGAAAGCTAAGATATATAAAACATGTACATGTGCGTACAGGTTTCATCCTCTATCCACATATAAATGTGTGGCTGAGTGGCTTAGAGGAAACGTCGTCCATCTCTGTCTTGTGCAAACATGGTTAGTCTCACGGTCAGGAGTGTGAATTATTTATAAACACTCAGAACAAACTGGTTGACTTGTCACTGATCCTGCGATAATGGATCGGACGCCTGACCTTCTCGGACAAAGGTGGCAATCTCCAAGGTCCGTCGTGCACATTGCGCGTGATAAACATCCCTCAGCTGTTGGGTGTCAAGATGAGTAGGCCGAATAGGCCGCTGTTCAGACAACATTTTGAAATGAGGAAACCAACCCACACATGAATAAGTATATAACGTGTGATTCTGGTATACACATGTGTGGATTCTTGCCGGCAATGCGTGAGGAGTTTGAGCACTGTGCTGAAAGAGCCCTTGTGTGAAGTATGGGGGAGGGGGCAGACTGGTGCACTTATGGAGACATCCGTGTGCATTTAAACAGATCCCTGAACAAAACCTTGACAAGATTGAGTGTTACTGTGATCTTTGATAATACTGGATTTATTGGTCTGTCTCTTCCATTTTTTTTGCTAGATCTCACGTCACAGTCAATAAAAGCATCAGCTTTTACTCCAGCAACATCTGACAGACAGCCAGCAGCACAACTAGCTTCTACAGCAACAACATCCTACAGACAGTCAACAGAGTCGGATAAACCTGCAGGTTGGTCTCTGATGTTCGAATGATTTATATAATGACACACACAGTAAGGCAAGTTTATGTTTGATCTCTGGACAATATATGACCTCCTAGATAGTGTAAAGCATACAAATGAGTATCGTCAATATTATATTATTCCGTTAGTCAGGGTTACATTTTTTACCCTTTCAGCCGAATCCTTGGTAAGGTGTGGATCTGTTTCCGTCGGGGGAAAAATGTAAACCATAACCTGTCCAGTTCGCGGCGTCTGCACTAACAGACGGCCTTAAATCCTCAGGCTCAAGACCACACAGTCCTACACCGCAAGGTACTACAGACAGTAGATGACAGAGAAAGTGGCCCGGCGTGTGTACTTCGCCTAATACTCTATATATATTGGGCGTGTGTACTTCGCCTAATCTTATATATAAAAGGCGATCTCCGTCTGTCTAATGATCTGCCTCCAGATCTGAAAACTCCAATGAGTCCCTACACATTTAACCGAAAACTCTTTCAATACTTAATCCATACCGACTATATGCCACCATAATTCATTTACTGGTATAATTGTTCAGTATAATTGTTCATTATAATTGTTTAACTATAATTGTTCACTATATATGTGTGTGCGCGTGGGAGCGAGAGAGAGAGAGAGAGAGAGAGAGAGAGAGAGAGAGAGAGAGAGAGAGAAAGTGGGTGTCAGTGAGAGGGAGAGAGTGAATGCGTGTGTGCGCACGTGCATGCGTGTGTGTGGAGAGAGTGATTGAGCGAGACATGGTGGGGGAATGTGTCAGTGCATGCATTCGTACGTGTATGTGTGAGAGTGAGTGAGGGAGTGTATGCGTTCATGTGTATGTGTATGTGTGAGAGAGTGTAATTGAGAGAGTGAGTGTGTGTGTGAAGGATTGTGTGTTAGAGAGTGAGACAGTGGGAGAGTTGATGTGTTAGTGTGTGTGTGTGTGTGAGCGCGCGCATGCGTGTGAGTGTGTGTATATGAAAGAATACAGAGAGAGAGAGAGAGAGAGAGAGAGAGAGAGAGAGAGAGAGAGAGAGAGAGCTGAGCAGATGCATGTCATGTAACACGCATGTTATGTAACACGCGAATCCATATGTTTGTGTATTCTCATCTGTCATATTATCAGTTAAATACCATTTGATTTTATCATGCATAATATAAACTCATGTTCATTACTGTAGTTTGAGTGAGTGAGTCAGTGAGTGTGAATGAGAGACAGAACGAGTGAGCGTGAGAGTGAATGAGTGAGCGGGAGAGTGAATGAGTGAGCGGGAGAGTGAATGAGTGAACGGGAAAGTGAATGAGTGAGCGGGAGAGTGAATGAGTGAGCGTGAGAGTGAATGAGCGGGAGAGTGAATGTGTGAGAGTGAATCAATGAGCAGAAGAGTGAATGTGTGAGCGTGAGAGTGAATGTGTGTGTGTGTGTGTGTGTGTGTGTGAGAGAGAGAGAGAGAGAGAGAGAGAGAGAGAGAGAGAGAGAGAGAGAGAGAGAGAGAGAGAGAGAGAGAGAGAGAGAGCATCACTATTTTTACGTCACATACATTTTATGTACACATTTTTCTCCATGTTTAACATTTTTATGAGACTGCTCATGAAAAGTGTCAGTGTATGTGTGAGTAAAGTGTGGGAGTTTGTTCATTTTGTGAGACATTTTGTATGTGTCTAGATGTGAGGAAGTGTGAGTGTATGTGGAGGATGTGTGTGAGTGTGGGGATATGTGTGGGTGGGGGGTGTGTGGGTGGGGGTATGCATTTGGATGGGTTGGGGTGTGTGGGTTTTGGTGGGTAGTGGTATTTGTGGGTGTTGGTGGGATGTGTGGATGGATGTGTGGGGGTGAAAGTACGGGTGTTGGAATGGGTGTGGGGGATGTGTGTATGGGTGGAGGATATGTGTATGGGACGGATGCAGGGGATGTGTGTTTATGTGGGTGGAGATGTGTGGATGGTTTGAGGAAGTATGTGTGGGAGGCGGGGTTGTGTGGGTAGGGGATTGTGTTGGGTGGATTTGGGATGGAAGGGCGGGTGGGGAGAAGTGTATGGTGTGTGGGTTTGAGATATGTGTGCGGTGTGTTGGTGGGGGATGTGTGAATGATGTGTTGGTGGAGGGTATGTTTGTGGTGGTATGGGTGGAGGATAGTATGTGGTGTGGGGGATGTGTGTGGGGAATGTGCGTATGGGTGGAGTATATGTGTGGGTGAGCAGGGGATTGTGGTGGTTGGGGGAAGTATGTGGGGGAGTGTGGGTGGGAGATGTGTGTATGTGGATGGGGAATGTGTGGGTGGGGGTGTGTGAGTGGCTTAGGGATGTGTAGGTGGGTGTGGGAGTTGTATGTGTCGGGGTGGGATGTGTGAGTGGGTGGAGGATGTGTGTGGGGGTAGGGGTATTGTGATCGAGAGATGTTTGGTTGGGAGTGGGTTGGTGGGGGTGTGTGGGTGCGTAGTGGAGGATGTGTGAGTGAGTGTGTGTTGGTGGACGGGTAGGGAATGCGTGTGTGGATGGGGAGAGGTGTGTGGGTGAGGTATGTTTGTGTGGGTGGGGGATTTTTGTGGTGTGTGAGTGGGGGTATGTGGGGTGGATGGGTAAGGGTATCTGTGTGGGTGTGGGTGGGATTATTTTGTGGTATCTGGGTGGGGGATATGTGTGTGGTGTGTAAGTGGGGATGTGTTGGTGAGGGATATGTGTGTGTGTGTGTGTGTGTGGTGCGTGGGTTGGGAATAGTGCGTGGTAGGGGGTGTATGTGATGTGCGGGTGGGGGATTGTGTGGTGGGGGATTAGGTTAAGGCATGTGTGGGTGGGTGGAAGTTGTATGTGTGGGTGGTGGTGTGTGTGTGAGTGGATTGGGGATGTATGGATGGTTAGGGAGATGTGTGTGTGTGTGTGTGGGGGGGGGGTAGGGACATGTCAGTTGGTGGGGATGTGTGTGTATGATTTGGGGATGTGTGAGTGGATGTGCGATGTGTGGGTTGGTGGGGGATTGTGTGTGTGGGTGGGGAATATGTTGTCGATGGAGATGTGGCTGGGGGAAGGGTGGTTTGAGGTGTGGGTGGGGAGAGGATGTGTGGGGTAGAATGTGGATGGGCGCGGGATGTGTGGGTTGGTGGGGGAATGTTTGTGGGTGGCGAGTGTGTTTTGGTTAGGGGATCAGGTGAGGGCAGTGTGTGTGGGTGGGGGATGGGTCGGTTGGTGGGGTATGTATGTGTCCCTTGGTGTGTGTGTCGGTAGGTGGGGGTGTGTATGTGTCCCTTGGTGCGCATGTGTGTGGGTAGGTGGGGGTGTTGTGTGGGTGGGGTGATGTATGGATAGGTGGGAGATGGGCTTCATACCATGGTAATTAGCCTTGTTTATGTTTACAACATTCATTTCACAATGTTTATTTTTCTTCCTATGCAAATGTATAATGCTCTTGATGAACGAAAGACGAGTGATTGGAAGGGCCGAATGTAAGACGGGCCTGCGCGCCCAATTTGTGACCCTAATAAAGTTGATTTGATTTGATTTATGTCCATATGTCCTTTATGCGCTCGCGAACGGCTCATCCGATTGAGATGAAATTTTCTACACGTCTTCCTTTCATTCCAGCGCAGCCCACTTGCATATTTATTTAGTGTGAAATCGGCTGCTTACCCAATATTATTTAATTTTCCATTTTTCATTATAATTTCATATATCTCAGGGGACTTAACTCTGTAAAAGTTATTTCAAGGGGCATAACTTTTCCGTATAACTTATAGTCATATTGTGGCATCGTTTTCAAAGATTTATAAACTCTTTGTCCATAGTTATGTACCGGCATATGAGTTATAATAAATAATGATACAATCTGTAAGGCATTTTCAAAGTTTTCATAAAAATAATGCATAATGCATAACATTGTAACTCATCTTTTTTTGCTTAAAGAATGAATAAATAATAGTTACCTTATCTCTATCAAGTTTGAAGATTTTATATTTCTTTACACTGTCGCCAACTCTAAGAAGACATGGAACAACTTCAGCCATTATTAAATCTACAAGCATATGCGTTATATTCCTCCTCCTCCTCTCCCCTCCTCCACCTCCTACCCTCTTCCTCTTCTCCTCCCCCTCCTCCCTCTCCCTCCTCCATCCTCCTCTTCTCTCTTTCTCCTCCTCCTCCCTCCTCCTCCCTCTTCCTCCTCCCAGCTCCTACTCCTCCTTTTTTCTTCTTCTTCTGCTGCTGCTGCCGCTCCATTTACCCAAGTTAATTGTTGGGGAAGATGTAAAGATCTTTCAAGTGCTCTTTCTAATGCTTTTTGTAAGTTGGTCTTCGTTTATCTAAGGTTGTTCTAACTGCAACCAATAAATGATTAGACAGACAGACAGACAGACAGTCGGGATCGGGAACTTATATGACTACTCATATGAATTAAATGAGATGCTCCCCATCAGGGGCTGGGCGAAGCCGTGCCGGATCAGACAAATAGACAGACAGATAGACAGACAGACAGACAGATAGATAGTCGGGAACGGGAACGTGAGCTTATATGACTACTTATATGAATTAAATGAGATGCTCCACACCAGGAGCTGGGCGATGCCGGGCCGGGTCAGACAGACAGACAGACAGACAGACAGACAGACAGACAGACAGACAGACAGACAGACAGACAGTCGGTAACGGGAACGGGAACTTATATGACTACTTATATGAATTAAATGAGATGCTCCCCACCAAGGACTGGGCGAAGCCGTGCCGGGTCAGACAGACAGACAGACAGACAGACAGACAGACAGATAGTCGGTAACGGGAACGGGAACTTATATGACTACTTATATGAAATAAATGAGATGCTCCCCACCAAGGACTGGGCGATGCCGGGCTGGGTCAGACAGACAGACAGACAGACAGACAGTCGGTAACGGGAACGGGAACTTATATGACTACTTATATGAATTAAATGAGATGCTCCCCACCAAGGACTGGGCGAAGCCGGGCCGGGTCAGCTAGTCTTATATATAAACGGCGATCTCCGTCTGTCTGTCTGTCTGTCTGTCTGTATGTCCCTATGTCCTTTATGCGCTCGCGATCGGCCTATCCGATTGAGATGAAATTTTCTACACGTCTTCCTTTCATTCCAGCGCAGCCCACTGTCATATTTTTTTAGTGTGAAATCGGCTGCTTACCCAATATTATTTAATTTTTAATTTTTCATTATAATTTCATATATCTCAGGGGACTTAACTCTGTAAAAGTTATTTCAAGGGGCATAACTTTTCTGTATAACTTATAGTCATATTGTGGCATCGTTTTCAAAGATTTATAAACTCTTTGTCCATAGTTATGTACCGGCATATGAGTTATAATAAATAATGATACAATCTGTAAGGCATTTTCAAAGTTTTCATAAAAATAATGCATAATGCATAACATTGTAACTCATCATTTTTTGCTTAAAGAATGAATAAATAATAGTTACCTTATCTCTATCAAGTTTGAAGATTTTATATTTCTTTACACTGTCGCCAACTCTAAGAAGACATGGAACAACTTCAGCCATTATTAAATCTACAAGCATATGCGTTATATTCCTCCTCCTCCTCTCCCCTCCTCCACCTCCTACCCTCTTCCTCTTCTCCTCCCCCTCCTCCCTCTCCCTCCTCCATCCTCCTCTTCTCTCTTTCTCCTCCTCCTCCCTCCTCCTCCCTCTTCCTCCTCCCAGCTCCTACTCCTCCTTTTTTCTTCTTCTTCTGCTGCTGCTGCCGCTGCTCCATTTACCCAAGTTAATTGTTGGGGAAGATGTAAAGATCTTTCAAGTGCTCTTTCTAATGCTTTTTGTAAGTTGGTCTTCGTTTATCTAAGGTTGTTCTAACTGCAACCAATAAATGATTAGACAGACAGACAGACAGACAGTCGGGATCGGGAACTTATATGACTACTCATATGAATTAAATGAGATGCTCCCCATCAGGGGCTGGGCGAAGCCGTGCCGGATCAGACAAATAGACAGACAGATAGACAGACAGACAGACAGATAGATAGTCGGGAACGGGAACGTGAGCTTATATGACTACTTATATGAATTAAATGAGATGCTCCACACCAGGAGCTGGGCGATGCCGGGCCGGGTCAGACAGACAGACAGACAGACAGACAGACAGACAGACAGACAGACAGACAGACAGATAGTCGGTAACGGGAACGGGAACTTATATGACTACTTATATGAATTAAATGAGATGCTCCCCACCAAGGACTGGGCAAAGCCGTGCCGGGTCAGACAGACAGACAGACAGACAGACAGACAGACAGATAGTCGGTAACGGGAACGGGAACTTATATGACTACTTATATGAAATAAATGAGATGCTCCCCACCAAGGACTGGGCGATGCCGGGCTGGGTCAGACAGACAGACAGACAGACAGACAGACAGTCGGTAACGGGAACGGGAACTTATATGACTACTTATATGAATTAAATGAGATGCTCCCCACCAAGGACTGGGCGAAGCCGGGCCGGGTCAGCTAGTCTTATATATAAACGGTGATCTCCGTCTGTCTGTCTGTCTGTCTGTCTGTATGTCCCTATGTCCTTTATGCGCTTGCGATCGGCCTATCCGATTGAGATGAAATTTTCTACACGTCTTCCTTTCATTCCATCGCAGCCCACTGTCATATTTTTTTAGTGTGAAATCGGCTGCTTACCCAATATTATTTAATTTTTCATTTTTCATTATAATTTCATATATCTCAGGGGACTTAACTCTGTAAAAGTTATTTCAAGGGGCATAACTTTTCTGTATAACTTATAGTCATATTGTGGCATCGTTTTCAAAGATTTATAAACTCTTTGTCCATAGTTATGTACCGGCATATGAGTTATAATAAATAATGATACAATCTGTAAGGCATTTTCAAAGTTTTCATAAAAATAATGCATAATGCATAACATTGTAACTCATCTTTTTTTGCTTAAAGAATGAATAAATAATAGTACCTTATCTCTATCAAGTTTGAAGATTTTATATTTCTTTACACTGTCGCCAACTCTAAGAAGACATGGAACAACTTCAGCCATTATTAAATCTACAGGCATATGCGTTATATTCCTCCTCCTCCTCTCCCCTCCTCCACCTCCTACCCTCTTCCTCTTCTCCTCCCCCTCCTCCCTCTCCCTCCTCCATCCTCCTCTTCTCTCTTTCTCCTCCTCCTCCCTCCTCCTCCCTCTTCCTCCTCCCAGCTCCTACTCCTCCTTTTTCTTCTTCTTCTGCTGCTGCTGCCGCTGCTCCATTTACCCAAGTTAATTGTTGGGGAAGATGTAAAGATCTTTCAAGTGCTCTTTCTAATGCTTTTTGTAAGTTGGTCTTCGTTTATCTAAGGTTGTTCTAACTGCAACCAATAAATGATTAGACAGACAGACAGACAGACAGACAGACAGACAGACAGACAGTCGGGAACGGGAACTTATATGACTACTCATATGAATTAAATGAGATGCTCCCCATCAGGGACTGGGCGAAGCCGGGCCGGATCAGACAGATAGACAGACAGATAGACAGACAGGCAGATAGATAGTCGGGAACGGGAACGTGAGCTTATATGACTACTTATATGAATTAAATGAGATGCTCCACACCAGGAGCTTGGCGATGCCGGGCCGGGTCAGACAGACAGACAGACAGATAGACAGACAGACAGACAGATTGTCGGTAACGGGAACGGGAACTTATATGACTACTTATATGAATTAAATGAGATGCTCCCCACCAAGGACTGGGCGAAGCCGGGCCGGGTCAGCTAGTACTCTATATATATTGGGCGTGTGTACTTCGCCTAATACTCTATATATATTGGGCGTGTGTACTTCGCCTAATACTCTATATATATTGGGCGTGTGTACTTCGCCTAATACTCTATATATATTGGGCGTGTGTACTTCGCCTAATACTCTATATATATTGGGCGTGTGTACTTCGCCTAATACTCTATATATATTGGGCGTGTGTACTTCGCCTAATACTCTATATATATATATTAATTGCCTGGACAAGCCAACTACAAGAAAGAGGCAAACTGCGTTTGTTGGTAATACATGAGAAGACAGGTGCTTCAGAACATCATGACAACTGAAAATTTCAGTGGTAGACGAAGTCAAAGGCAGACGAAGAGAAATTATACTGGGTGGGCTGAGGCGGTGGCATGGTGAACTATGTTCAATATAATTGCACAATAACAACTAGAATTGAGATCTTTGGAGGTGAATCAACGCCATCGTCAGCTGACAGGGGATAACATGATGATGATGACTTCTCTATAAACTGTGTTGATGATGAGAGGATTTGGTTGTTGTAGTTGTGTCCTTACATCAGCCAGTGAAGGGGCTATTAAAAGACAGTGGTTGCTTGTTTCCTCTTCCTGTCCACTGAAGTGCTTGCAGTATGACAGCATGGTCTGTAGTCACGTGATGTAAGTGTTTGGTCAGGGCTGCGTGTTGTGTTTCTAGTCTACAGATTGTATTCTAGCCCTGGTGGTGTAGGCTGTTGATGTCCTCTCTAGGGTTGGGCTGTGACATGTTTGAATACAGAGCTCTTGGGGTTGTATATGATGTCCAACTGTCCAGCCATTGTTGTTTGCAGTTCTTAATGATAACATGTTAATAAAACATATGACAGTAATAACTTGTTTATTTTACTTATCATCGATACGTTGTTTGATTTTATGAACAGATCATGTGAGAATGGATATCCTTGAACAGGCCATGTGCTCCTTCAGGAGCAGAACAGAAAAAGTTGCTGAACAACAAAGTAGCATTGATCAACAACTGAAGGAATTATTATCCAAACTCTCAGAGTCAGACAAGAAGCACAGCTCAAGGTTTGAACAAATCAAACAACAAATCAGTGACATAAGTGATGCACACGATGCAATAAAACAAGAACAGAAGACAAGATTACAAAGTCTGGAGAAACAGCTGCAGAAGATATCTACGGCACAAGACGGACAGAAAGCAGAGATGGAATCTCAGGCAGAAATGGTAGAGAAACTTGTTGATGTACCTAATCTACTGGAGTCTGTGAAAGAAAACGTCGATGCATTAGATGCTGGAATTGAAGAAATCATTGATGACTGCAAAAACAAACATGAGGATATAGAAACTGTAACACGTGACCTGGCAGACAAGGTCATGGCCAATACACAGCGTGCCCAGCTCATATCTGAAGGTCGAGTTCAGAACACGACATTGTTGAGAGAACTAGAGACCAGGTTGCAGACATTGGAGGCAGACGGTGGGAGAAATGTGAAGGATGTCCAGAAACAGATTGAGAGAGGAGAAGCAAATGTGAGTATGAACTCTTTAAAAGTGAAACAATTTACACGTAAGATTGACGAACCCACTAGACCGTCGTTAGAAGAGAAGGCTTACGTGTGTTAAACCTCTCAGCCATGCCAACATTCATTATGTCTGTAATGATCTTATCTAGGTGATTTGATGTCTTCCTGTATGTCACTTGCCCAGTGGGTTCCTAGGGAACGGAGTACTTATTTATTTTATTACCAGGGTTTCTCGTTGTGTGTCCTATCCCATCTTTTCCTCACCTCTTGATTCAATGGAATCTGACGTTTTTTCTCCAAGCTCTGCAGTAGCGATTGTGTTACACTAATATAGCCGTGATCTGTGAAGACACAGGTCAATGCATGTTCTAGTTACCTGCACACACGTTTGTCATTATAAGGTTCATGGTCTTCTCCAGGTCAAAGAGGAAGACCCATAATTTCTGCTCCAATACAGCATTCTCTAGCCGTGCTCTGGCAGCTCAGATATATGTGAGTTGGACCGTCCTAAAGGATGTGTTGATAGATCTAAATTTCCGTTCCCCGTGAACAATTGTGTGTGTTTGATACATAGCCAAGCATTCTGTGTTTCAGACAGTAAACATAGCCAAACATTCTGTGTTTCAGACAGTAAACATAGCCAAGCATTCTGTGTTTCAGACAGTAAACATAGCCAAGTATTCTGTGTTTCAGACAGTAAACATAGCCAAGCATTCTGTGTTTCAGACAGTAAACATAGCCAAGTATTCTGTGTTTGAGACGGTAAACATAACCAAGTATTCTGTGTTTCAGACAGTAAACATAGCCAAGTATTCTGTGTTTGAGATGGTAAACATAGCCAAGCATTCTGTGTTTCAGACATTAAATATAGCCAAGCATTCTGTGTTTGAGATGGTAAACATAGCCAAGTATTCTGTGTTTCAGAGAGTAAACATAGCCAAGTATTCTGTGTTTCAGAGAGTAAACATAGCCAAGTATTCTGTGTTTCAGAGAGTAAACATAGCCAAGTATTCTGTGTTTCGGACAGTAAACATAGCCAAGTATTCTGTGTTTGAGACAGTAAACATAGCCAAGCATTCTGTGTTTCAGACGGTAAACATAGCCAAGTATTCTGTGTTTGAGACAGTAAACATAGCCAAGCATTCTGTGTTTGAGACAGTAAACATAGCCAAGTGTTCTGTGTTTGAGACGGTAAACATAACCAAGTATTCTGTGTTTCAGACAGTAAACATAGCCAAGTATTCTGTGTTTGAGATGGTAAACATAGCCAAGCATTCTGTGTTTCAGACATTAAACATAGCCAAGCATTCTGTGTTTCAGACAGTAAACATAGCCAAGTATTCTGTGTTTCAGACAGTAAACATAGCCAAGTATTCTGTGTTTCAGACAGTAAACATAGCCAAGCATTCTGTGTTTCAGACAGTAAACATAGCCAAGCATTCTGTGTTTCAGAGAGTAAACATAGCCAAGTATTCTGTGTTTCAGAGAGTAAACATAGCCAAGTATTCTGTGTTTGAGACGGTAAACATAACCAAGTATTCTGTGTTTCAGACAGTAAACATAGCCAAGTATTCTGTGTTTGAGATGGTAAACATAGCCAAGCATTCTGTGTTTCAGACATTAAACATAGCCAAGCATTCTGTGTTTCAGACAGTAAACGTAGCCAAGTATTCTGTGTTTCAGACAGTAAACATAGCCAAGTATTCTGTGTTTCAGACAGTAAACATAGCCAAGCATTCTGTGTTTCAGACAGTAAACATAGCCAAGTATTCTGTGTTTCAGACAGTAAACATAGCCAAGTATTCTGTGTTTCGGACAGTAAACATAGCCAAGTATTCTGTGTTTGAGACAGTAAACATAGCCAAGTATTCTTTGTTTCGGACAGTAAACATAGCCAAGTATTCTGTGTTTGAGACAGTAAACATAGCTAAGCATTCTGTGTTTCAGACAGTAAACGTAGCCAAGTATTCTGTGTTTCAGGCAGTAAACATAGCCAAACATTCTGTGTTTCAGACAGTAAACATAGCCAAGTATTCTGTGTTTCAGACAGTAAACATAGCTAAACATTCTGTGTTTCAGACAGTAAACATAGCCAAGTATTCTGTGTTTCGGACAGTAAACATAGCCAAGTATTCTGTGTTTGAGACAGTAAACATAGCCAAGTATTCTTTGTTTCGGACAGTAAACATAGCCAAGTATTCTGTGTTTGAGACAGTAAACATAGCCTAAGCATTCTGTGTTTCAGACAGTAAACGTAGCCAAGTATTCTGTGTTTCAGGCAGTAAACATAGCCAAACATTCTGTGTTTCAGACAGTAAACATAGCCAAGTATTCTGTGTTTCAGACAGTAAACATAGCCAAACATTCTGTGTTTCAGACAGTAAACATAGCCAAACATTCTGTGTTTCAGACAGTAAACATAGCCAAACATTCTGTGTTTCAGACAGTAAACATAGCCAAACATTCTGTGTTTCAGACAGTAAACATAGCCAAGTATTCTGTGTTTCAGACAGTAAACATAGCCAAGCATTCTGTGTTTGAGACAGTAAAAATAGCCAAGCATTATGTGTTTTAAATGGTAAACATAAATTCTTAGATGAGATTCTGTTTCCCTATTCCAAGCTTTGATTATATTATAAACTTCCCATCTATGTTCCTGGTCGCAGCTGTGATTCAGTAATGTTGCCCGTACTCGAGGCAAAAATATACATATCTTCTTCTTCTGAGAATTAAACATAGACTAGTGACTTGGCAGGTAAGAATAATACCTACTCAACACCACTCCCATATATATATATATAATATGGGAGTGGTGGTGAGTAGGTAGTATTCTTACCTGCCAAGTCATTAGTCTATGTTCAATTCCCAGAAGAAGACGATATAGATATTTTTTTTTTGCCTCGAGGACGGGTCTACTGGTCAACCAAGTATCATAGAAATTGGTAGCATTAAGACTCTCCAAGGAAAGGCGGTGTGGAAGGAAATTGGCCATCTCATCTCATATTGTCGTGGCCTAGAATATGTGAATGACTTCCCATAGATAGAGGAATGGCTAGTGAACCTGCTTCTGAAGACGGCACTTAATTGGTTGGCTGATGTGATGACAGTTTATGACAGCATTGATGTTCTATATAATTAAAGTTCTGTTGTCAATTGTACAGTTCCGGCTCCTGTGTCAGATGTTAAACAATCGACTGAGACCACTAGAACAACTCAGAACATGTCTCAATGAACGGGCCAGTGTGCGAGATGACAATATCACAAAGGTTTGTTTTTTTATCAATAAAATGGGTAGAACTGTGGTTAATCGTTGGACATGTAAACATTTTAGAAATACACAACATATAGGACAGCTTTACAAGAATAAAGTCACACACAAAACAACATTGCTGCGAAAGGCCTTTTACCGGCGAACAGTAACAACATATAACTTATCCATTGTATATCATAGCCACCCACGACGGAACTCCCAAAGTATAAATGTCTACCGTGTAACACAACGAAGCAGAGGATCTCGTTGCTTACAGATACCCGGCTAAATGCCTTATAGATTTGAAGTAAGTGAATCTTCCCTAGTAAGGCTTAAATATATTCTATCTACACCTTACCCTCCGTCCTATTTATGATTGTTGTGTCGGAACTAATACTCACACATATCACTGACTATGATAAAGCCGACGATAGATAACTCACAAGACTATATATATATATATATATATATATATATATATATATATATATATATATATATATATATATATATATATATATATATATATGTGTGTGTGTGTGTGTGTGTGTGTTGCCCCCTCTCCCTAATTGGATGCCCCCCTCCGGGTTGGATACACAGGGCCGTCGCACCCCCTCACCCCCTCGTTGCACGCCACTGTTCCCCGACATACGAGGGAGATGATGGAAAATGTCATTATAAAGCTCATTTGTGTGTAATGGTGGTGAAGTGTGCCAGTGTAGCCTAGAATAGTCGAACATACCTCTTGTTACGGAGTTTCCTGGTTTATGCTGTCCTTGCAATCTGTACGTCGACATCTGAGTTTACACTCTTGACTACCACTGTCACAGGTAACTGCTTCCCCTGCGGCTGAGTGTGCTTCGGGTACTTTGTATTTAGGATACTGTTTTACCAGGATATCCCAAAGCCAGGGCAAACAATCTCTTTCAGGATGGTGTCTGATGCCTTGGTACAAAACTTAGTGTTAGAATCAATCTCAGCTGACAAGATAACGCCCCCTCTAGACTGGGCTGGGATTCATCAGTTTTCTCTCGACATTGAAACAATCTGCTTATGTAACGATAAGAGACGCTAGGGTTATTGTCGTCACACCACCGAGGAAACTGGTACTATTTCCAAATGTGATCCCGTTTCTATTATGAAGACTGTGGTCATGTTCTATTATTAGATGTGATCATAGTATATTATTACAGCTGTGATCCTGTTCTATTATTACAGCTGTGATCATGTTCTCTTTTTTACGGCTGTGATAATGTGTTATCTTTAAGCTATTATCCTATTCTATCATTACAGCTGTGATCATGTTCTGTTGTCTACACTGTCATCCCGTTCTAATATTCACATCTACATTGAAGTTTTGACATTCACGCGCTGTATCTGTTCTGTTTTTCCCAGATGAGATTGTTTCCTTATTCCCAACAGTGATTATATTATAAACTTCCCATCTATGTCCCTTTTCGCAGCTGCGATTCAGTACTGTTATTCTGAAGCGGCTGTTGGCCGGACAACTTTTCTCTAGGCACTCGTGAAACACATGTTTAGCAGTCATTTTACTAGTTCCACAGTTATATTCACCATATCTCCTATCTTTAGTTTATTAAACATGTGGTGCTTCAGCCTGCTATATGCTGTCCGTGGTCTGAAGATTGTAACTTGTTCTTTTCGGTTGAGTTAGTGAATGCATCGTCTGTCTGGTGACCTGGATTTCCATTTCGTTCTATATTTGCTTCTAATAGCTTATACATTTATTGGCTTCATCATTCGTTATGTTTATATCAGGCTGAGTTAGTCTTCCACCTTTCTTTGCAACACTGTCGACAGCTGTGTCGTGATATTTCACCAGGTGCGACCATAGTCTATGTACATTCTCATGACAATGTTAGAAAGAGCTGTAGAATTGAACGCAGATCTGTACTTGTGCTTCATGGACTTCACAAAAGCGCTTGATAGCAACACCCCAGAAGGAACTAAACAAAATGATACCTACAGTGGCTGTAAACTGAAAACAATGGGATTCAGCTTAAATATTATGAAGACAGAAGTGATTAAAATATGAAATAAACGGATCATTGCTAAATGTACAGCTAAGTTCAATGGTATTAATTTGGAGCCAATACAGAAAAACGTGTCGGGACAATACATATAACTGACTATATAGAACACCAAAGTATTAAATGGTTCAGGCAGTTAGTTAACATGGCGCAAGATCAACCAGGTATTAGTGCGTTCTACATGAGAACATTGGGATACAAGGCGAGACGACGACCCAGAATAGGCTGACTAGATGGAATACAAGAGACATTCAAGAAACCAAATAGGACGTTAGTACAAGTAACAAGATAAGCGAAACACAGACAACTGCACCCGCCTCTTCTTTGCGACGCTTCACGACAAAATCAGTGGGACAAGAAAGATTAAGCATACATGTATTAAAGTGTCTCGACATCTGGATACTATCAACATGTACAATGTGAAAACTGGTGCACTTTTTATATCAGTTTTAGCTAATATTATCCTATTGCATTGCATTAATTACTTTAAGTATAGTATAGTATAGTATAGTATAGAAGTATAGTCCGTCAATTTAATTGCGGAAGAGCGCAATTGGGAGGGTACAAGCCTTACCCTGGTGCGAGGAAATGCAACCTAAAGACAAAATGTCATGGCAGGGCAGACCAAGCCCTAAGCCTTGGTTGGCGGCTGGTCTAGGATCGAAGCTTCGACAGTTAGAGCATTGCTTTGCTGATCCAGCAGCTTCTGCAGCTTGTCTGGTTCCAGAAGTAGGGGTGTTACCTTTCCTCTGGAGTGAACTAGGCAGGCCGAGAGAGGGATCATGCTGCATGGGCAACACATGATCTCTATATTTTAGCCCAGGCTTTGTGCTATGGCCACGTGTTCACATGCACCCACTGTGAACGGACATTTGCAGCGCGAATTGGCCTTATCAGTCACATTCGCTACCGCCATAGGTAAAAGTTATTATGCCTTTTTAAAGCACAAACTATCGTCTGTCAAGACGGCAAGGTGCCAATGAGTATAGTATAGTATAGTATAGTATAGTATAGTATAGTATAGTATAGTATAGTATAGTATAGTATAGTATAGTATAGTATAGCATCCTGAACCCTCATTAGATGAAACTGCATGGACAATAAAGAACCTGAAGAATGGTAAATCACCTGGATCTGATGAGATACCAGCTGAACTAATTAAAGCGGGAGGAGAAGAAGGCATACAAATCTATCACGCATTACGTAAAAACATTTGAAATATGGTATATGGCCAAAAGATTGCAAGAAAACTATCTTCATTCCAATACCAAAAAAGGGTAACCTGAAACTATGCACCAACTACAGAACTGTTGCCCTGATCAGTCATGCAAGTAAAATTCTACTAAAAATCATAATGGGAAGACTTCGTAAGAAAATGGAAGAAGAAATTAACATGGTTCAAGCTGGATTTAGACAAGGATGAGGAACAATAGATCACATTCTCAATATGCGTTTAATAATAGAGAAGTGCAGAGAATTTAATGTAAACCTATTCTAGTGTTTTGTGGATTATTCAAAGGCATTTGACTGTGTAAAACATCAGAAACTTTGGGAAATCATGAGGAATATGGGCTTTCAACCACATGTAATACAGCTCATAAGAATGCTCTATCTAGACCAACAAGCAGCGGTAGAATAGATGGCGAGACATCAAGCAAGGAGTCCGTCAGGGATGTGTGCTCTCCCCCCTATTTGTTTAACCTGTACGCCGAAAATATAATGAGAAATGTAAGAGATGATATAAACAGGGAGCTATATGATGCCCTAAATATCGGTGGTCATGACATACCAGAGATTCGGTATGCTGAAGATACAGTATTGCTATCCACAACACAGACTGGTATAGAAAACCTAATAGCCTCAACCTAATTGAATAGTGAAAATCACAACTTATATCTTTACATAGCAAAAACAAATATAATGCATACAGATAAAACCACTATGGAGAAAGAAGTATATGTTAATGAGGACAAATTAGAGGTGGTGGAAAATTTTGAATATCTTGGGTCATTGATTACCAACAATGTTGACACAATGAAAGAAATTAAACGACAACTATCAATTGCTCTTCAAGGACTAAAACAACTGAATAAATGATGAAATGGGACAGACAGAACTACAAAAATTAGATTGTTAAGAGCATCATCTTTCCCATTGCAACATACGCCTGTGAGATCTGAACACTTACTAAGCAAGCTGAACAGCGCATAAATGCCTTTGAATATAAATGTTATAGACGAGATCTAAGAATATCTTCTTTTTTTTTTTTTAGCATATCCTTTACAGGACTTAGCTGTCAACACCAGCATCTTTCAGCTGTATGTTGATCTCTTGGCAAGATTACGCTCAGTAGTTTGCCATTGCTTTCTGAGCGGATCTTGGATATTTCCAAGAATATCTTGGGTAAAGAAAAGAACAAATGCATCCATACTACAAACGCTGAATATTGAAGAAAGTTGGCTATTAAAAAATTTGGTCACTTGAAACGTCACGAAAGTTTGGAGAGAACAATAGTGGAGGGGTATAAGCCTGAGAAGAGAGGAAAAGGAAGGCCAAAGAGAAGATGGTTGCAGGATGAGGCTGATGATCTCCAAATGGGTGTATCGGACGCGGGACATCTTTCTAATGATCGATAGGTTTTCCTGAAGGTTGGTATGGGAGAGAGGTTCTGCAAAGGACGTGCTACTGAATGAATGAATGAGTGTAGTATAGTATAGTATAGTATAGTATAGTATAGTATAGTATAGTATAGTATAGTATAGTATAGTATTTCTTTTGCAGTTGTACGAAGTAATCGAGGCGGTAGCAGTTATGTCCCCGAGAATACGACAATTAGGTAACTTTCATATTTTCTTGACCTGATTTTGTTACTGTATTCTTCTTCTTTTATTATTATGTTTGTTTTAATGTGTATGACTATTATTATTATTATTATTATTATTATTATTATTATTTAACATTTTCACCGAAACTGATATTAATTGTATTTTTATTATTTGGTGGCCTGTTGTTTAAGCGTGCCAGTTACATGTTGGGGAGGTCAGACTTCAATGTTTTACAACAGGCCACATCTGGGACTGGCCATACTTGTTCGCGGCAGCAGCGTGGTGGAGAGGGACATGTCCCAATAGAACAGCAAAGAGATGCAACTACAGGCTGTCAAGATGTAGACCGGGCAATCATTTCTGCTGGTGGATGTGTACTCTTGCAAGAGAGGAATACCGGGGGTGGCATTGCCTCAATGAAATGAATCTCCAGGAGAGGAATGTCATCGTCTGTGATGATTTCCTCATCTCATCTCGTCATGTTCCTCTTGTACCTTGAGGTGTCGATGTGAAGTATAAACAGTGGGAGAGTGCCCGCTTATGGGCTTCACGTGTCGATATTCCCATGGACTCTGTTATTCCCCGCGTCTATCGTTTATGTGGTCGGCATCTTCCTCTGCTTCCCTCTGGTCTGTACATCATTATTTGTTGTGGTATACTGTTAATTGGTAAGAAGAAGAAGAAGAAGAAGAAGAAGAAGAAGAAGAAGAAGAAGAAGAAGAAGAAGAAGAAGAAGAAGAAGACAGAACTGGTGTCGTTAGTCTTTACACTGAGGGAGATACCGAGGAGAGGATATGAGCACTTATGGACTAACAGCTCGATGTGCACTGAGGATGATCTGTTGACTAACTAATTCTCATCGTGGGATGGGCAAATGGCGGCACATAAGTGTTTTTGATTCATCACGGCCTCCTGAAATATCAGTACATAAGCGCGTTTCTTCAAGGCATTCATTTGATCATCGTAGGAATTGACACATTCTTGTGGACATCGCGAAATGTAAAGAAGTGTGGTCATCCTATACATACAAGGGGCTTCTCATAAGTCTTTAGCCTGACCATGAAGGAGTAGGCGGAGAAAATTGAAATTTGGCACATGTATAGCTTATTCAATGTGTAATGGACATATGAATTATGAATTTCTCTCCTCAACTGGTTTTCCCGATACGGTGCATTGCACAACACACCATATGGACAATATCTGCACATCCAACGGTTTGTCAGAACAATGGAGAAATCAGACTGTGATAAAATTCTTGATGCTACAGGGAAAAACACCTACAGAAATACACAGGGATATGGAGCCAGTGTTTGAAGAAGTCTGTCCTTCGTATGCTTCTGTAGAAAAAATTGGTGTTTGCAGTTTAAGTATTTCCGATCCCAAGTTGCTGATCTGCCAAGAACAGGACGACCGTCCTCAGAGTGCAATGATGCAAATACTGCAAACGTGAAGAAAATCATAGACAAAGATAGGAAAATCACAATTGCAGAGATATCGAGTTCAACAAAACTGAGTTTTTAAATTTTTACACAACAGACTGAACATGAGATAATTGTGTGCCTGCTGGGTCCCGCGCCTGCTGGCATGTGAACAGAAACAAACACGGGTTGATTGCTGTGGCCAGTTGCTCAATATGTGGCGGTCGAAAAAACATGTTGACGACCATGGTGTCGGTAGATGTCACTTGGATTCATCATTATGACCTAGAATCCAAAATTGCCAGCATCAGTGGAAAACCCCGGGCTCGCCTACACATGTCAAGCCAAGAGCACAAAGATCTGCAAGAAAAGTAACGCTGACTGTTTTTTGGGACGTCAAAGGTGTCATATTGAAATATTACATGCTTCATGGCAACCCAGTTAATGGGTAGTACTATGCAGATCTCCTTATCAAACTAAGAAAGTCTGTGACCAGAAAACGAGGGATAGCGCGTACGCAAATCCTGCCTTTGCTTAAAGACAACGCGCCCTCCCATAAAGCACGGCTTGTGTTGCAAACTGCCAACGATTTGAATATTGAAATTCTTCCACACCCAGCAAATTCTCCAGATTTGGCTCCATCAGACCTTTTTCTTTTCCCAAATCTGAAAAAAAAAACAGCTGAAAGGAAATTGTTTTGACAGTAAGGAAGATGTCATACTGGCTTGTGATAACTGGTTTAGTTCGAAAAATAGGTTGTTTTATTCTGAAGGTCTTTTCAAGGTCATGCAGAGAAGGCAGAAATGCATAAATTCAGGTGGTGGTTACATAGAGAAGGAATAAGCACTGTACCAAATTTCAATTTTCTCCATCTACTCCTTCATGGTCAGGCTAAAGACTTATGAGAAGCCCCTTGTACTGGAAGGTCATTTGATGGTGATGCTAATGGTGATAAGTATAGTTAAGATGTGTAGTTTTGTTTCCATTGTAAAAGAAATTACAACGGTGTAAAAGTTACGTTGGTTCGTTTACAGAACTGAAATCTCCGCTAACGAAGCTGTGGATTTAGTGCGCAGACATGGTTTACAGGAGATGGCATTGGAGACACTATAAGACAGTACGAGATCAAGTACTCCAATGTTGGCGAGAACTTTAATGCGCACAGCGGAATATTCACAGCTCCGGTTGATGGACTCTATGTGGCATCTGTTTCATTATGGCTTTATAGAAATCAGGAAGTGCAAGTTGATGTCAGACTCAAGCAATGCCTGGATCAAACTTCAGTTAGTTCCGTGTGTGTGTGTTCAGCTGTGGCGAAAGGCGCAACCTCTTGTAGTGTGGGTGTTGTTGGCATGAAAGCTGGTGATGTGTTGTTTTCTGTTGTGAACCACCTGGACAAGACGTATACTGCTAAACTAGTTTTCTTGTCATGTTTTCTGTTGGGAAGAGATTGTGTTCCATAACGTAAAAAAAAACAAGTAAAAGACCCTTTTAACACGCCTTGTGGCCTTTTGGGGCATGTTGGGCTAGCCCTATATTTGTTTTGACTTCTTGTACAATGATGCTGTGAATATCACGTCGACTACCTTTACTTCTGAATACATTTCCTGGTACCTGTTTTCTTCTTCTTCTTCTTCTTCTTCTTCTTCTTCTTCTTCTTCTTCTTCTTCTTCTTCTTCTTCTTCTTCTTCTTCTTCTTCTTCTTCTTCTTCTTCTACTTCTTCTTCTTCTTCTTCTTCTTCTTCTTCTTCTTCTTCTTCTTCTTCTTCTTCTTCTTCTTCTTCTTCTTCTTCTTCATCATCATCATCATCATCATCATCATCTTCTTCTTCTTCTTCTTCTTCTTCTTCTTCTTCTTCTTCTTCTTCTTCTTCTTCTTCTTCTTCTTCTTCTTCTTCTTCTTCTTCTTCTTCTTCTTCTTCTTCTTCTTTCACCCAGAGAGTTTTTTCGGACGTGATTGCTGTGTGCCTGTTTACAGCAGAGCTGCGTTCTTGCGCCGTTAGGTCGACACATCTTATTTCTGCGGACATTTGGTGACCGGGTTAACCTTCCCGGGGTACCAGTTTTAACCTGGGTCGACATGGGAGTCTGAGCCACATTTTAAAATCCGCTTAGATGCAAAATCGAACCAGTATTCACCGGGGAGACAGGCCGGCCAACGAGCAAGCCACTAGACTATCGCGTTTCCCATTACATGTCATGGCCTTATATAATTTATAAATAGCTGCTCGCTTTCAGGTGAATTTCATTTCTCCTAATAATTACTTTACTATGTTAGCGTGAATGTTTTCTTTAAGACGGGATACTTGCATTCTGATCAGTTCCGTGATTTCATGTTTGCTGTGGGGAACTAATTAATTTCAAAATGTCATGTTTTCATGTCGATTTTATGTTGGGGTATGGATAAGTTTCGTGATTTCATGATTCATAATGAGGAACTAATCAATCCCATAATTTCTTAATTTCTTGTTTTATGTTGATGTACTGATCTATTCCATATTTGAAATTTTATAGTATGACGCTGTTCAGTGTCATAATATTACATCATAAATCAAAATGCAAAACAATTCAATAAGTTGGTGACTTATGTCCACATATTGATCAAGTCCATAATTTGTCGAATAATGTCAATATATTGACCATATTTATAGTTTGATGATTTATGTTATTGATGAATTCCATAATGTGATGTTTTATATCAATATACTCATCAGTTATATATATATAACATAATGATTTGTTTTGACATGTTGATCAATATATCATTTGAAAATTTATGTCGAAATATGATAAATTCCATAATTTGATGATTTATGATGACATACTGATCAATTTTATAACTTGATGATTTATGTCGTCGTGGTAATCAATTCTATATCCTGACAGTTTATATCGACATATTGGTCTATGCCATACATGGATGATTTATGTCGATATATTGATCTCTTCCTTATTTAGTTCATTTATATGCAGATATTCATCAATGCCATAATTTGATGATTAATGTCGACATGTTGATTAATTCCATAATCATATTATTTATGTCGACAAATCCTCACTTAAATAATTTAATGATTTATATTGGCATACTGATCAATCCCAAAATTGTATGAATCATGCCCGGATACTGATAAAATTCATGATTTGATTATATATGTCGACACATTGAACAATGTTATATTTTGATGATTTATGTCTACATCCTGATGAATTCGATAGGCCTACTCTTTGATTTATGTCCGGCTAATGATCGATTTCATCAATTGATGGTTTAAGTTGACATATTAACCAATTCAATAACTGGATGGTTTTTATCGAGTTACTTATTAATTCCATAATGTGATGATTTATTTCCGGATGCTAATCAAATCCTTGATTTGATTATCTTCATGAATACATTCATTCATTTGTTATTGATTATTTTTCATGCGTTTTAATGTTCTTTTGTTGTCAAAAGTTGCTTCATAGGTGATGTTGAATGAAAGAATGTATGAGAGGAAATAGAGAAGAAGGGCAGAATGTCAGACGGGCCTGCGTGCCCAATTCTTAACCCTTTGAAAATAAAGACTTATTATTATTATTATTATTATTATTATTATTATTATTATTATTATTATTATTATTATCTATGTCGTGATATTGCTCAATTACATTATTTGATTATTGATGTTGACATAACTTTGTTTATTAATGTCGACATATTTATGAATGCCATGATTTGATTATTTATGTCAACATATTGATCAGTTCCCAAGTTTGATAATGTATGTCGACATATGATCGATTACATAATGTGTTGAATTATGCGAAATATTGATCAATTACATAATTTAATAATTTCTGTCTGGATACTAATTTGACCCACGATTTGAAATTGCCTATGTGGATCATATAACAGACAACTACTGACATTTTACAAGGTCTGTATATCGAGATATAAACAGCCCTGTGTGTGAAAAATCGAAAGCTTTGATTACATGAAACCTCAAAGGGGTTCAGAACGAAAAGTAATGCAAGGTGTGGTTCATGTATGGCATGGCGGCCATTGACCAATACAGTGGTAAAAACAGGACATTAGAAACCCCTGATGATGTATACAGCGAGGCAACTGCAGACAGATAGGGATGAAAGACACGTTCAGCAAAGGGCTGGCAACATAATGATGATGTGAAGAACTGATCAGTTCTATGATTTCATATAGTCCAGGTGAAGAACTGATCAGTTCCTTGATTTTATATTCTCTATGTGAAGAACTGGTGTGTTCTATTATTTCATATTGCCTACAAGAAGATATGATCAGTTCTACGATTTCTTATCTTCTATCAGCAGAACCGATCAGTTCCATGACTTAATATTGTCTATGTGAAGAACTGATCAGTTCTATGATTTCATATTGTCCATGAGAAGAACTTATCAGTTCCATGATTTCATATTGTCTATGACAAGAACTAATCAGTTCCATGATTTCATATTGTCTATGAGAAGAACTGATCACTTTTATGATTTCATATTGTCTATAAGAAGAACTGATCAGTTCCATGATTTCATATTGTCTATGAGAAGAACTAACCAGTTCCATGATTTCATATTGTCTATGAGAAGAACTGATCACTTTTATAATTTCATATTGTCTATGTGAAGAACTGATCAGTTCCTTGATTTCATATTGTCTATGTGAAGAACTTATCAGTTCCATGATTTCATATTGTTTATAAGAAGAACTGATCAGTTCCATGATTTCGTATTTTCCATGTAAGTTCCATGATTTCATATTATCTATGAGAAGAACTGATCAGTTCCATGATTTCATATTGTCTATGAGAAGAACTTATCAGTTCCATAATTTCATATTATCTTCGAGAAGAACTGATCAGTTCCTTGATTTCATATTGTCTATAAGAAGAACTGACCAGTTCCATGATTTCATATTGTTTATAAGAAGAACAGATCATTTCCATGATTTTATATTGTTTATAAGAAGAACAGATCAGGTCCATGATTTTATATTGTTTATAAGAAGAACAGATCAGTTCCATGATTTTATATTGTTTATAAGAAGAACAGATCAGTTCCATGATTTTATATTGTTTATAAGAAGAACTGATCAATTCCATGATTCCATATTGTCTATAAGAAGAACTGATCAGTTCCATGATTTCATATTGTCTATAAGAAGAACTGATCAGTTCCATGATTTCGTATTTTCCATGTTAGTTCCATGATTTCATATTGTCTATAAGAAGAACAGATCAGTTCCATGATTTTATATTGTTTATAAGAAGAACTGATCAGTTCCATGATTCCATATTGTTTATAAGAAGAACAGATAAGTTCCTTGATTTCATATTGTCTATAAGAAGAACTGATCAGTTCCTTGATTTCGTATTTTCATGTAAGTTCCATGAGTTCATATTATCTATGAGAAGAACTGATCAATTCTATGATTTCATATTGTCTATGAGAAGAACTTATCAGTTCCATGATTTCGTATTTTCCATGTAAGTTCCATTATTTTATATTATCTATAAGAAGAACTGATCAGTTCCATGATTTCATATTGTTTATATAAAGAACTTATCAGTTGTTTGATATCATATTGTCCTGTGAAGAACTGATCAGTTCCTTGGTTTCATATTGTCTTGTGAAGAATGTGGATTCTGGCTCATCTCATCATGTTCCTCTTGTACCTTGCGGTGTCGAGGTGAAGTATAAACTTCGTGAGAGTGCCCGGTTATGGGCTTCGTATATCGACATTCCCATGGATTCTGTTATTCCCTCCGTCCAACGTTTACGTGGTCGGCCTCTTCCTCTGTTTCCATCTGGTCTGTACATCATTGCTTGTTGTGGCATGCTGTTGACTGGTAGCCTACTTGCATGGCCAAACCATTTGACCTGCTGCTTTCTAATAAAATCTAGAGCAGCTTTAACCCCCACTTTAGTCCTGATTTCTTCATTTCTGATCTCATCTCTTCTTGATACGTTAAGTATTCTTCTCAGGAACCTCATTTCTGTTGTTGTGATTTTTCTTTTCTCTTTTTCTGTCATTGTCCAGGTTTGGCATTGGTAGCACAGAGTTGGTAGGAAGATTATGTTCTAAAGTGCTTTCTTAGTGGTTATTGATACATGTTTGTTCTTTAGTATTGGTGCCATTTGTCCAATGAGTTGATTTGCCTTATTGCACCTATTTTCGATCTCGTCTTCTGATCTGCCATTTGATGATATTATACTTCCTAGGTACTTGAAGCTCTTTTCTTGTTTCAAGGGATGTTCGTTTAGGTGAATTGTTGCTGTTTGTTCTTCTTTAGTTATAGTCATTACCTCTGTTTTGCTTGTGCTAATTTTCATGTTATGTTCCCTACACATTTCGTTTAGACTATTCATGTGGTCTTGTAATTCAGCTTCTGATTTTGCTATTAGTGCTTGGTCGTCCGCAAACAGGAGTTCTCTAATGGTTAGATTTGCAGATGGTTCTTCTTCTGTGTTCTCGTCATGCGGTATTCTTGCTGTCTCTGCTTGGCTGGTTTCTTTACATATGTTGTCTATATATGTTATGAACAAGAGAGGGGACAGGACACAACCTTGTCGTACTCCAGATCTTATGGTGAAGGGTTCTGAGTGTTCTCCAGTTGCTCTCACTATGCATTCACTGTTGTTGTATAAACTTCTATATAGGTTTGTTAGATGTGTACTCACTCCATATTGTTTAAGGATTTCCCACAGCTTGTTTCTATCTACCCTATCAAATGCCTTTTCTTGGTCGACAAAGGCTAAGTAGAGTGTTTCATTGAATTCAATTGATTTTTCTATAAGTTGTCTAAGAGCAAAAATGGCGTCTGTGCATCCTTTGTTTTTCCTAAATCCAAGATTCGTTTCGCTTAGCTGGGGTTCTAAAGTAGTTCGTGGATTCTGGCTTGCGTTTGAATTCCCTCTTTTTTTTCAGCCATTGAGTTAAGAAGAATCATATTTGTCATTTCAGTCTGTTTGCTTATTTTTAATGTCCCATTGTGGTAGAATATTATCATTCCTTAATGTAGAGTACAATGGATCTTAAAAGCTATAGTGAGCCATTTATGATATACCGAGTGATTCATGTGCAATTAGCTGACAAATGGTTTCTTTTCTGATGTACAGAGCGATTCATGGACAATTAGCAGGTCAGTGAGTTCTAATCAGATAAACGGAGCGGTTTATGGACAATTGGCAGATCAGTGAGTTCTAATCAGATAAACAGAGCGGTTCATGGACAATTGGCAGATCAGTGAGTTCTAATCAGATAAACGGAGCGGTTCATGGACAATTGGCAGATCAGTGAGTGCTGATCAAATAAACGGAGCGGTTCATGGACAATTAGCAGATCAGTGAGTTCTAATCAGATAAACGGAGCGGCTCATGGACAATTAGCAGATCAGTGAGTTCTAATCAAATAAACGGAGCGATTCATGGACAATTAGCAGATCAGTGAGTTCTAATCAAATAAACGGAGCGATTCATGGACAATTAGCAGATCAGTGAGTTCTAATCAGATAAACGGAGCGGCTCATGGACAATTAGCAGATCAGTGAGTTCTAATCAAATAAACGGAGCGGTTCATGGACAATTAGCAGATCAGTGAGTTCTAATCAAATAAACGGAGCGGTTCATGGACAATTACCAAATCAGTGAGTTCTAATCAAATAAACGGAGCGGTTCATGGACAATTAGCAGATCAGTGAGTTCTGATCAAATAAACGGAGCTGTTCATGGACAATTAGCAGATCAGTGAGTTCTAATCAGATAAACGGAGCTGTTCATGGACAATTAGCAGATCAGTGAGTTCTAATCAGATAAACGGAGCGGTTCATGGACAATTAGCAGACCAGTGAGTTCTAATCAGATAAACAGAGCGGTTCATGGACAATTAGCAGACCAGTGAGTTCTAATCAGATAAACGGAGCGGTTCATGGACAATTAGCAGATCAGTGAGTTCTAATCAAATAAACGGAGCGGTTCATGGACAATTAGGAGACGAGTGAGTTCGATTCTGATGTACGATGTGATTCATGGACAATTAGCGGACAAGTGGATTCGTTTCCTGGACCTCGTCGTTTAGACCACGACTGCAATTGTTGAGTAGACTGCTGGCGGAAGGGGAGGGGGTGTAGTTCGTGCTTTGTGAGATACTGTCAGCAATTAGTTTGGCATCTTGCGGATAGAGACCAAGGCAAATGGGGTAAAACCCGTAACAATGAAGCCGACTTTAGTTTAGTTCTTTAGAACGCCCCAGGTTCCTACTAGACTATAAAAGTATGCGCCCAGAATAATATGGCCAAAACGCCTTCAGGCGTGTGGAAGGAACCTTTACTGACTACCTAAACATGAATGTAAGGAAATGTTATGCTTCAGCAGATAGCCCTTAGTGGTAAGGTGTACAGAATCCAGCGACAGTCGGTCAGCAAGGTAGCATTTTTTTTCCACATTATCGAGTGCTCTCGTGGTTGACGTGAGCGCACGAGAATTGGAAGCGGTTCGAGTCGCGCCAGTGACTTATGAGAGTATGGAGCCGGTCGCTCAGAAAGCAATGGCAAACTACTGAGCGTAATCTTGCCAAGAAATCAAAAATCAGCTGAAAGATGCTGATGTTGACAGCGATGTTCTGTAAAGGATATGCAAATCACACACACATTATCGAGTGCAATACTCGCATCTGGCGAGAGAACAAATATGCGTTTCTGCGTTTGTCTAGTAACAAAAAGGCGAATGGCGAAGTAGCACAATATTAAAGCTTACATATTTAATCAATAGTTAACAAGATATAATTGAGCAATATTAAAGCTCATATAGTTGATGAAT
Source organism: Cepaea nemoralis (assembly GCA_014155875.1). Classification (NCBI taxonomy): domain Eukaryota; kingdom Metazoa; phylum Mollusca; class Gastropoda; order Stylommatophora; family Helicidae; genus Cepaea; species Cepaea nemoralis. The sequence goes on along the minus strand of JACEFZ010010513.1, from coordinate 5,881 downwards.
ATGTAATATGATATATTTGAGTAATATTAAAGATGATAGTTTAGCAACATTTAAGTTAACATGTTTGGTACAGCTGGCCTGTCCTTTCACTGCGATCCTCGGAATAGTGCTCTAGAATACACAGACAAGAGCATTCGAGACAAAGATGAATACGTGGGGAGGACATGGAGGAGATAATCACAGATAAGATGGCTTGCTGTTGGTTGACATCGTATTCTCCAAAGCGGGATACGTCAAAAGAAGAGATAGTTCAAAACAATGTATTTTATTATTACATTTAAACACAGAAGCGTTAAACAATGTCTTCTCCGGCATATTTCGAGAGAATAGATGAATTATATTTTGGCTGATATACATAACACACATAGTCGCTGATGCTAATCCAATGTGGAGTTTGTGTTATCCCCACGGTAATCGCAAAGTCACTATAAAGACTTTCCACATGCATAAAATTGGTTGAAAACACCTGATTGTTTAAGACAGCATATTTGAGCAATCATTTATTGTTTGTCGAATATACAAAACGCCCTTGCCTCAATTTAGCATATGTCGAGACATGGCTGAGCTTGGAGTGTAACGGCAAAGGGTTTCAGAAATATTGCTTAGCTATCCTTCCCTTCCTTTCTGGTATGTTCTAGTGTTCGACTTGCTAATTTTCGTTCTGTTATATTTCTGTGCCGGCTCTGTGGCCAAGGGGTTACGAACACAATTCGTAAATCAAAAAAAAAAAAAAAGCACTTGAAACACAGCTGCGAACGATTTTACAGCAGACCGTCTTGCGTTGATTTTCAATGGCATGAGTGCCGGTCTTTCAGAAAACAATGGCAGGCTACTGAACGTAAACTTGTCAAGAAAATCACAAACAGAAAATACATGCTGGG